>KQ435732.1:3278313-3311408 GCA_001276565.1 Melipona quadrifasciata | reverse complement strand
TCGGACTTGGCCGAGTCGAGATCGAGAACGAAGAGATTGATTCGCGGAATGGGAATGCGCAGGGTGTGGTCAATTTTGCCGCGCGATTCGCGCGCAAGCGCGTGCCAGGGGATGGCGCGAGAATCGAAATTTCCACGCGCCGGCGCGTCCGCGCGGGCTTCCTCCCATTAGTAGTATCTCCGGACACTGATCAGACGTTGCGAACGCGAGGTTGTTCGTACGTCCTCGATGCAGGATCTCGGGAGATTTACGAACGACCGTAGGCGATCCCTCTCGGCTCTTCTTGCCGAGATTATGCAAACTGCGTCGACCGGCGAGTAAAAAACTGCCGATATCGATAGCCAAACCCTCGGCCCTCGTAAAATGATAATTTTATGCGCGGCAACCGGAGAGAAAATGTCTCGTCGGCGCTCGATCGTGTTACCGTTTGCAGGAAAAGCACAGGGAGAGGAGAAAGTGGCAACGCGTGTGCGGAGAGGTAAGAACGTTTCGAGTTCCATCGATGTTACGTAATACCGCGACTTCAACGCGAGATGAGGTATTTGTGCGATTCCTCCTTAGTTAATTACTCATAAACAGGGAAACCTCGTCTTGCTATTACACAAAATGGCGTTTACATACTGTTTTGATCGTGAGGGGGAATGTTTCTTCGGATAATTCTTTCTCTCCGAGGTAGAACGACGAACGTAGAACGTTACAGCCCGCGAGCAGGTATATTTGCATCTCGATGAGATACAAATATATGCGATCTCAACAAATGTGCAAATTACAGCTACTCACAACCGCTATGTTCAATAATCGTCGCATCTATCTACATTTACAATTTTTGCAAACAGTGTGCGTCGCGTTCATGGAAAATTCTATGGAAAATTGACACCGAGAATTGAAACATCGTCTGAGTCGTCCCGGTTTCGACCAGACCGGCGTGATTTACGACAATTCGATCGGGGTGCGAGATCTTCGTGACGTTCGGCTACGTACCGGGTTGCTTATTCAATTACAATAAATTATACAATGGCATCGTTAGTAATGGATTGCCCGTTACATTCTCTCGCCTCGCGCGCCTTCTTGTCGATGAAATAAATTACGTGTTTTTACGATTGCGGAAATGGACAGGTCAAGCAATTATTGCCGCCATATTTATGCCCGGTGGTCGTTTGTGATTTAACGTTCATCCGGCTTAACGTTACCACTTGCCTGTCATGTTAATTAACGTTTTTGCTACCGTTTGCGCGCGCTCACTTACAAAACGCGCATCGTTGTTACTGGATCCCTGGATCGATACGTGGGTTTTGCAAATAACCTTCCAATCGACGTCTTTATGGTCACGTGGAAATGGCGTCCCAGTAACACTTCACATCTGGTTGGACTTGAGAAGGAATGTTGCACGAGAGGAGCTGTAAATCTTATTTTGCACCAATTTTTATCCGCCGAGGTGTTAATGGAGGAGCGGGAGTGTTGGCTTGTTGGAGTAGTTTTACGGATTTTCACTAGTAGCTTCGGTGTTATTTTACGTCAACGTTGTCAATCATTCTTGAAATTACGTGTTGATCGTGTACTATTTATGTTCTTGCTTATTAGGTGCAAGTATATTAACTTTGTAATATGTGGTAGTAATTTTGTATGCTAAAACTGTCGCAATGAAGTAAAGATATTTTTGTAGCCATGCATTGAGAATTTTAAATAATATTCACGAATGTACGTGATTTAATTACTTGCGTTTTAATATTATACGATAATTGTACAATTATAATATATCAACTACAACGGTATAAATAATATAATTTAATTCTCAGTAAATGACGAGAAGTGTAAGTGGAGGCAGCCAGTCATTGTCAGACCTATTAATACGATACGACAACGCGTATTCCGCATAGTTTTTCTTCATGTTATTGCTTTGCATCAATTTTTCTGAATACAGATTGTCTAGTGTAAGGATTGTTTATGTAATAATTCTATATTATGCTGCATGAAATATTAATGAGAATAAAGAAGTTTCAATGTCAATTCTGCATGGATTAGAAATTCTAATTAAACGCTTAATGCTGATATACGCATCGCAATCGTCGCATATTCGTTTCTAATTCGCTTCAAGAATGTCTCGCAAACGGAGAACGACGACGGTTCATTTCTTTCAGAATTTTGCGAAAAGTCTGTAAAGTCTAATCCCAATCTAAGAAACCAAAAAAAAAGGAGAGAAATAGTTCCTTGACGCTATTGCAATAAAATCTATCGGGAAATTAAGATATTCGAAAAAGACAAATTACAATTCAAACGTAGAAGTTTAAATTTTCCAGTTGAAAAATAGTTTCCTGACAATGACCGAATCTTCGTTCTCATGGTCGTGCATAATTAACGTCACAGCGTACTTAACTAAGCTTGCACGGTAAACTGGTTGCACCCTGCGGACAAACGTGCCAGAAGAGCAGTGATAGATAGGCAAGAAATTACGTTAACATTGTCATTGAACGGGTTTTTGAACGGAGGCACGATCGAATTCGTATTAAAAAAATATAGTCGTCCCATAAATTGCAACGTTATTGATCGCGTGACCAAGTGGCGAGGGAACGCCACAGACGCTGATATTTTAATTTTCGTGTCACGAGGAAGGGAAGATCGTTCTTACTCCGGCAACGTAAATTATAGCTCGCCCTGCAATCAAGGGCTTAACGAACCGGTCGCGAATAAAACGGGAAATATTTCGCCGAGTCGCGTCGTGCGCTCTGATAGCATCGTGCCTCGATTGGACTGGTATATGACCAAAGCGGGATTATATTGGCAAGCAATATTAGAAATTGCTTAATTTGTATTTACGAGCTGGATACGAGAATCTCAAAAATTTTTTTATATTTCGATATACAGGGTGATTATATATATATGTAAGAATGAATCGAAAAAAAGAAGGAAAGAGGAGAAGGAAAATTTTCTCGTCCGGGAGAACGTATTTGACAACATTTTTCATTAATTTTATAATTTCTCAGCCAAGTTGAAAATTGAGGAACGAATACAATTTTATGCAAGCGTGTATAATTTTTTTATGGCTGAAATAACATTTTTCAATTCACATTTCCACGAATGGTAAATTGCAATGTCAAGATGCGAAGGAATTACGACTCTGACCAAGCGCAAAGAGAAATTTTACGACAGCATCAGCTGTACCACGTGTTATCCCAGCTGAAATTATAGATTGAACTTTTCAATTTTCATTCCACGATGGATCGATTTAAAAAACACAATACGTGGTTAGGCATCGGAGAAAGAGCAAGATTACAACGACCGAGCGTCAGCGAGAGCTTATTATTTCTGCATCAGGCTTGATTTTAACAACTGCTGATCCTCGAATTTTTCAGTTCTTAACGAGACAACGTCGCGGCACAATGCGAAGAGGATCGAGGAAACTACAAATTCAACGAGCGAACGTGCTCGTTCGTTGCTTTTCAAGCTCGTTTACTTCCATTTCAAGCGAACGCCTCGCCAACTAGGAGATTAATAGCGTTTATTTATCAGCGATAATCGATGTTCGCTCGTCCCTTCGCGTGACCCTTGACTTGTTCGTTCGCGGCAGTAGCGAAAAAACCGCTCGTCTTCCTCTGCATGAGACATCTTAAGACGCAGACGTGACGACGAATCTCTCAGGCATCTCTCAAGCACCGATTGATTAGCAAGCCGTATAAATCGATCAAGCAACGTTCCGGACGTGTCGGTAGCTAGTTTTCGCCGGTCCGGCGGACATTTATAACCGGCTTATCGTTACCGAGGGCCAGAAGAAACGGCACGCTCGCGTGGACATGCAATCCTTTAATGAAGTAACGCGTAAAACGAGCAACGTGCCGCGGCTCGTGAACAGTAGGCGCTAGCAATGGAACAGGCCGAGGATTATCGGTTCCGCGCTGAAGAAACTGGACGACGGAGATGGCAGGTGCACGATCGTTTCGTCCTGAAAAGGCGGACGTACCGTCTCGTCGCGACACGCAAAAGTCGCGTGTAGCAAGAGTCCATAAGAGACGTCGAGAAAACTCGTTAAGTATAGCCGTTCTCTGCTGAAGGATTCGTCGGCCAAGGATTCGATCGTAATTACGTGAAAGTGGCGGGGATCGAGAGATTTGGGCTCTGTTTGAAACACAGGTCGTAGAAACTCTTACGCTACAAATGTAGATTTGACGAGACTTTTTTTTTCTTCAAAATAAAAAGAACGGGCAGAATGGAAGTTGTAAACTACACGACTTGTACCCCGATAGGATTCGTCTCACTGAAAGGTCCAGAAGTAACTCTTCTGACTAGGAAATAACGACTTTTTTGGCGCGATCGCTCAGTACCAGACAACGCCACACCTACTCGAAGTCTACGCCACGCCCTCTCACGAATCACGTGACCCAAATAAACCAATTGCTAATTTTCGTTGCATTAGCGTTGCATCCGATTTTCTGAATTACGCTAAAATCACTTTCAGTGATAATATGAAAGCAAACATTTTTCTGTCGGAGGAGGGAGGGCAGATAATTTGTTCATCGATATTAAAGGAGTCCTCGATATTTGTAGCAGGCATTGACACTGGAACAGTACGAATATAATGGATTGAAATAAATGAATGAATTAATTAAGTTAAGGAAATAATCTGTCTCCGTGGATCTTTTAAATTTTGAAACATTGTTCAAAAGTATTTCTGAAAAAAAAAAAAAACTGATGTGCTTCTTTCTATAAAAATTACACAAAAACAAGGAAATATATAAGTTCAGAAGGAACTTTTTTTTAGAAACGAAAGGAACCTGTTGATTTCGATGAAATCTGTGTGAAGGAAATGAAAGTTATTAGAGGGTGTCTTGTTTTATTGTTTAGAGTCGTGTGTGATTAGTATAGGATGGGCAGAATGTTAATAGGTTAGGAATGTTAAAGAAATTGTGTTCATCTTACTGTTATTATTTGATCATTTACCATTATTATTATTATTATTTTATATTATATTATACGTGCGGTAAGTTGTCCTTTGGACAATTGATCCCCTTTGGAAGAATTTTAATAGGTATACTCGAAGCTGAACTTTAATTAAATTTTTTTTCGTTCTTCGATCTTCTTCAATTTCACATTGAACAGTTACTATAAATCACTGTTTTATTGCCACTTAAAAACTTTTACGATGTCATCGAGCATTTTAATAACGTCTGTTTTGCGGAAACAGCCGCCAATAGCTAAGAAACTAATAATACGAGCGGAATAATATTCACTATTGCATTTCCGATATCACTCTTTTTGCAATTAAACGTTCATCAATTAACGAAACGTACGTGAGGAGTATTCACTCGCGAGAAGGTTATTATCAAACAGGCAGAGCTTGGACCAAACAGCAGGAAACGAAAGCTCGGGCGTAAGGATCGATAGTTCCTGCTTCTCCAACACATTCTATTCCATTCTTTAACGAGCACGCATTACGCCGCTTTTTCTTCGATCTGGCAAAAAACAATCAATTCCCCAAGCAGAAGCATAATACCCTTCAAACACGAAACGCAACCCTGTATTACATTCGACGCGTACTTCAACGTCGCAAGAAAGCAGCGCGCGCACGACGCGTGTAGAAGAAAATATATACGAGATAGTAGACATTATGTCTCATTAAACTTTTTCCTCCGTTCTCCAATTTCCTCTGTCTTCTCTCTTATTGGAAGAACGAGGGAGAGGAAAATGGACACGTAGTCCATTTCAGTTTTTCCGCGACGTGAGTGGAAGCTCTTCCGTTACAAAGGGAAATTTATATTTTTCGTCAAAACGAGCCACGTGAAGAACGAGAGTTCCTGTCCTTGACTTCGTGACAGATGAAGACAAATGCGTGTTACGTACGATAGTTCGCGAAAGTATTCGAACATGCACAGTAAAAGAACTTTCCTTATTACATTGTACGAGATGTTTTGTAATTTCATTGACACCGCAACGTGTGAATGGTTATGTTTAATGGTATGAAAATTGCGAAATATTCGTCGCGAAGATATATCTGGCAAATTACTATACAGCACGAATAGTCATTTTGAGCTTACAATAACTGTTAAAGATAGTTGCATTGAATACTGAGGTTTATTAATATCTATAATAAGATTGTAAATTAAATATTTCTGCTATCTCCCAATTTCTACATTTAAGTATTTTAAACTTGATCGATGTAATTGCGACAGTCGTGTCTGACGCTACAGCGTCAATGATATTTCAAATGTCTCAAAATGTTTCAGCATGATATAATGGAGAAAATTCTTCTGTAATGGAGCCACTGTTCATAATTCGTCTCACTGTGATGAAAATTTTATTAATATCAATTAATAAACTATCACACAATTAATAAATTGTTAACATTACAATTATTACGATTAATCAAATTTTATTAATATTAGTATCAATAAAATTCAAAATATCCTTCAATAAACTCACAATGTTGTAAAATGTTGCCAGAAGCGTTCAGACACTTTCGCGAGCAACTGTGTACCCTTTCTTTCATTCTCTGTTTCGTATCAATTCGTCGGCGAATAGTTCGTGGCTGGTTGATCGAACGGCACGAAGGATCGACGCGAAACGTTGCCGATACATCACGAGGAGGATGCGAGCCACGGAGCGTTTCGTTTTTTGCCGCGCGACACACACCGTGGCTCGGCGTCGTTCATCACGCCCCGATCGTTCGCGATGGACGCCCCCGATCGCTTGCAAATCGGCTGAACGTGTCCGTAGTCGTCCGGGACTCGTTCGAATATCGGTAGGAGATCATCGCCGGATTAACCTCTGAGTAATGGCGGGTTAAACGAACGCGCCACGCGGGTTAAACGAACGCGCCACGCGAGAAAGGATCGAAGGATTGGAAGTTGGCGGTCGAGTCACGGATTATGGGAAATTGTTTCGCTTGCCGTTGTCGTTTAGAGAAAAGTGACAAGTATTGCGAAATGTGGAATAGATGTAAAATTATTAACAATTTTCTTACGAGTTCGGAGCTAATCGTCATATTCTGAATTGCTTTCACGAGTGAAATAAATGTAAAGATAATCTTTCTAATTTCCAGAAGAAAAAAATAGTGAAATTTAATTAAAATATTAATAGATATACACTTTTGTCTGAATGTTTTAGTACCGTGGAATAATTAAATAGTACATTATACGACAAAAATTTGTATACAATTTTAATTTTAATTTTGTACACAGTAGAAATTGTTAATACATTATGTTATAAAATACGCTTGCAATTTTAAGACTTTTCAACGACAGTGTACATTTAACATCTTCTCGATCGATGATCAAGTCACATCTATTCTCATTACTGCACTGTCCTGCACTTTAAAAAAAAAGCTGCACGACTTGTGTACCCCAGTACGGTTCGTCTCACTGAGAGGTCCAGAAGCAATTGTTCTGACTAAGAAATGAAAACGACTTTTTTGCCATAAAATTTTATTGACAAACATTTGAATCGATACAAAACAAATTACAGACGCGATCGCTCAGTACTAGACAACGCCACTCCTACTCGAGGTCTACGCCACGCCCTCTCGCGAATCACGTGACTCAAATCAACCAATCGCTAATTTTCGTTGCATTAGCGTTACACTCGAAGAGGGTTACCGATTTTCTGGGTCATCCCCGCTAAAATCACTTTCAGTGATGAAAAAGATGAAGAAAATTCGCATATTGCCCGCACCTCGCGCCTGTTATTTCTACACGCTTAAACTTGCTTAAACGTATGTACATTCAAATTGCGCATCAACTGTCACGTTTGTAGTTCATCCCCTGCCTCGTTCACGACAGCAAACGAGCCGAAGAAGAAGTCGTCCGCGATCTCCATAAAAATAAGACGAAACAGGCGGCGATATTTTCCCACGTGGACGTAATAGAATCGAAGGGCAGAGCTGGCCCTACGGCAGAAGGGGGTAACCTCTGATCGGATCTGAAAGGATCTTGGCTCGCGGTTCGCTATCGATCGTATCCCTTTGCGAGGCTCGCTGGTGGTGCACGACGCGCGCACGGCCAGTTTCGTATGCAACAGAAGCGACTTCGTGTGTCAACTCGTAGGGGAGGAGTGGCGAGAAGGGGGAGGGGAGGGGAAGGACGACATTGTCGACGGAGAGAGACGTTTCAATTTAAAAGCGGCCCATTGAATAAACATCCGATCTAATGGCCCCGGACGATCTATAAATCCCTCCTTTCGCGGGGCTCCGAGCGGCGATCCGGCGCGATTATATCGATACGTTCGAGCGCCGCGACGTTTATCGCGCGAAACGCCGCTGCCCTTCACGTCTCGAGCGACGTCGGCTCGTCCTTTAATGCCCTCGAAAAACCCTACCACCGTAGCTTCATTCTTCGAGCTTTCTTTCCTTCTCCCGTGTTTGTTGATTTCTTTCTCGGGGCTAAACCCTCGGTAAAGAATCGTAAGTCGCTTCGTGTGCTGCTCAGATAATTTTCCTCTCTTTTAGGGAGGAATTTGTTTGGAGTATGATTAAAGTGGATTATTTATTGAACGTTATATGTTATAGTTTGTTCTCAAGCGTCGTCGTTTGTTCAAGATGAACTGAAATGGAAATTCTCGACGAGAACACAGATATAAATTTTTGCACAAATATTTGGAATTTTGCTTTTTTTTTTTTTTTTTTTTTTTTTTTTTTTTTTTTTTTGTTTCTTCAGCAATGTTTGTACAAATATAAATTTCCATAGACACTTTGAACTTTGTTCCGTTGTTTTATTCGTTTGCTTTTTTTCTTGTTATATAGCGTATTGTACTATCGTTCCAATTAAACTAACTTTTAACGAAGGGCAAGGCGGGAATTATAAATTGATTCCATCATTGTTACAGAAATTTGTCCGCAACGCTAATATCGTCCATAAAAGCAAAGTTTCGTACAAATAGAGACGCGCAGAGTAATTTGACACGGGAGAAGATTCATCTTAATCTCTTAAGAGCCGATGTAAATAAAGACCAAACTGCAACCGCGCGTACTCTATCCTCGCCAGAGACATCCGCTCGAAAAGAAACCAAAAAGAAATAAATATCTCGGGAACACACGATCTCCCTCGTGCCGATGCACGCACGCTAAAAACCTCGATTCCGTAAAAATGAAATTCCCCCGTATACAGAACGGATCTACCGAAACCGCTCTGTAACAAGCTTTTTCGAACACCTGGCCGGTCATTTGATGCCAGAACCGCTGCTTTCCGAATCTTTCCACTTTTTCGTCGAACGAGCGCCAACCAGCTCTCCCGATTGAAAATCCATCGAGCGTCGGCCGAGCCTGCCGTCATTTCCAATGTTAAAGAAGCGAGGCATTAGCACAGCCGATCGAGCTGGTCGTATCCAATTTCGCGGTAAAAATGGCGCGCGCATCCGGTGGATCGCGGGAGTAAAAATCGATCGGCGATACTGAATCCGCAGCGAGTCCGTTTGTAATCCTGATTGGCAATCTTCCAATCCTCGGTCCACACGACGTCCAAAGGAACAAAGGGAAGGAAGGAAAGGAGAAAGAAAGGGAGAGAGAGAGTGAAAGAGAGGGAGAACGGTAGCCGAAGAACCGCGTCGACCAGCCGCGATTGATTTATCTCGATTGCGTTTTCTCTTCGTTCGTTCGCGGCTTCTCGAGAAGGGGCTGCGGATTCCGGATTGAAAAGAGACGAGCGCGCTCTTTCACTCAGCTTCTTCCTTTTTTCTTTTCTTTTCTAGAAGACGGTTCCACGGTCTTCGGAGAACGGAAGCACGGACGGCGCAAGCACGCGTACATCGTCTCCTCCTTCGTTTCTTCATTTTCTTTTTCTTCTTTTTTTCTTCTTGTCTTTTTCTCCACCTCCTCCTCGTTCTCGTTTTCCTTTCTTTCGAACGCGAGACGCGCCAAGTACAAACCGGTAATCTAATTATTCCGCTCCCCCGTGGTCGTTCAGTCGGGCCAGCCACGGCTAATTATCTTTATCGGTTATATCATCCACCGGCGATCGCAAGGAATTACACGTCATTTTCCCCACGCGATGCTGTATCCGCTTCGTTAATGTTCCGCCACGGGGAGAGATGTCCGCTTTCTTCGCGAGGCATGCGGAAACTTTGGACGCGATAGATGCAGCGTGACGCGCGAAAAGTCCGGTTAGAATTATTCATTAGGGACGCGGGGACGTTTCATGGGCGATTCAATTAGCGGAATTCGATTATCGGAGCTCGCTATTAGCTCTGCCCTCTTTACGCATCGTGCTGCAGCGTCGGCTCGTTGCGGTGCAGCTTGCGATCGGAAACGGCGGACGAGGCTTCTCGTTGATTACAAGGTCGTGGAAGTAATTGAATGGGATTGACCAAATGGTGAAATATAATTGAGTCTGGTTTTTCCATGTTCTGATTTTTCACGCGAAACGCGTTCGTTTGCTAATGTGTGCAACATGTACGTATTAGATTGCAAAAGTTTGTGATATACTTTTGCATGTTGTTCAATATTATCCTATGTGGATGTTACTTGAAAAGATTTTATACGCAGATAATATTTCGATGCTACCGTACATTAAGAGTATTTTGAAATTGTTTATCCTTCGGACTGGACGAGTTTCCTCTGAGACATGGGGATACTCTTACTGTAATTTTGGTTTTCAAATACAATCAATTAAAACCTAAATATTATAAAAGATAATGTCGAATGTTGTTATAAAGTGTAATATTGAATTACGAAGTAGTCACGATAATAATACGCGTGACTTTCGACAAATTATTTCCAAAATAATCGCTTTTCAAACATCTTCAAACGTCGAATCGACAGACCGGAAGAACCGTCGTTATTCCTACGGAAAGAGGATAATTTCGTTTGCTTGGGATATCATGCTGCGAAATAAGGCGACTGGAGTCGACTGTTGGAGTGGACGAATGTGTCCCTGGAATATGGCAGCCGGTGATCGGACGATAGCCGGTGAAATCGATTTGCGGTCGAACATCGTGGCTTCGCGTTTGCCCCGATGCCTGTCATTACTCTCTGTGTAAACATTCCAGCCTCGTGCTCCACGCTAAATTACCCGCTTGTCCCGTCTGTTTATCGAACGTCGATCTGCATTCGTTTCTTAGAGCCAGCCAGAGGAATACGGTCGGAATTCGACCTGGCACAGGTGGAGATCAAATCTCTCGCCGTTATCGTGTTATCCGCTGCTCGGGCCCGTGTCCTTCTTTCTCTCGTTTCAACGCTGGATTCGAAAGTATTTCGCGATTCGAGGTTTTCCCTCGATATTTATAGATTTACGTGCCGATACAATAATGGGCGGGTTAAACTGCTTCGGAGATAGACAATTGTTGTTATCCGGTGGAATATTATCTTCTTTTTTTTGTTTTAAGTTGGTCATTTAGATCTGATAGTGTTGGGAGGTAAATCCGTTGAAAGGAAGGCTTTGAATTTTGAGTTAGACGTCTGTGAGCTTAAATCGCAATTCGTGGATACAGCCTCAGATATGAATTTAGAAATTATACATATTATGTATATTATATGAATTATATGTATATTGTTGGATTAAATAATAGCAGTGGGCTGGTGGTTTGTATTAATTCATCTACATGTATCTACATATACCGATTTTTGGTAGGTGGCGTATATAATTTAATAAATGTATACTAAAATTTAAATCTTATAAATAAAATCGGCTTTTGAAGGAAAATTGAAACGCAGAAGATTTAAATTTTAGTATACGTTTATTAAATTATATACGTCGCCTATCAAAAATCGGCACGAACTTTCCGGACAACCCGACATATGTAATTTCTTGATACACAGTTGGACACTCTTCGCACAATGTGGAAGAGCATCGTTTCACTCGCACGTGGACTAATACTAATACTAATACTAAGACAGAATGAGGACAATGATTCATACGCTATATAATATACTTAAACACGCATTTACATAAATATACAGAAGATGTCGCGATTACAATACGTGGCGTTGGTGAATCAGAGATCTACCGATGCTAACATATAAATGCGTACATATAGCCATTTAGCGTAGAGAAAATTAAATGTTTATCGAAGAATTTCATACTGACAACGTCTTTTCGAAGCGCCTGCCTGACTAACACACCAACGCTTCTCGAGAGAATTTCGAATTCTTCCCTTGACCAACAGCGAAACACGGAAACGTAAACTATAACTCCCGGTTAACCGCGATCCTCGCGATCTCTCGGAATCGAATGTTCGTGTCGAATATGTATTTCTGTTTTCTTGCATGTTATTAAAAAGACGCGTCCTTGAACCGGACTACGGTGCGAAACGATGCCAGTGAATTCCCAGGGGAACGTGGTCGCGTTAAAGTGTCATCTCCGCTCGCAAACAGCTCGTTCGATCGTCGTTACCAAGAATCATCAGAGCGGCGTGCCGATCGGCAGCGATCGAGGGGGCTCGTTCTTGCACGAGTCCGGTCCGTTACTCAACGCGGAGGCCGCGTATAAAGTCGGAATCATTTACGATCCGCTTTGTGGGCCGAAGAATTCGGTCGTTACGAGGCTGGCGAACGCGCGGGGACGATGCTGCTGCCACGCTCGACGATTTAGCGAGGCTTAACAAGTCTCGAGCTTAACAGTAATTAGCACTCTGTCTTGACGGTAATGAAGTCGTTCGAACGTGGCGTCCTACGTGCGCCATCGTCCTGTCCACCAGTTGCTGGCCGTGCGCGCGGGCAACTCACCAGCTGCGCTCACGTTCTTCCATTGCTGATCGCTTCTCCCCCCCCCCTCCCTGACACTCCTCTTTTTATTATTGCTATTTCGTCTTTATGCGACGCGCCAACGGTAGCTGCTCGACGCGCGCGTAAACGCGTTACGACTCCAGCCCCGTAGGGGGAGGGCTAGGCTCGAGTCTGGAATTTCTGGTTAAGCGGGGATATTTATGCGAGGTATGAAGAACAGGATGGAGTGGTGAGAGGCCGTTGTACGGCCGTTTCAGACCCGAACCTCGGGGTTCGCGCGTCTTGAAACCTGGCTCGGGTTACGTGTTTGCGTTTAGGTGAAGATTTCCACCCTGGGACAAAAAATGGCACACTCTGTGTTTTCTTACATCGTGCGTCGCAAACTAGAGATTAGAGAACGCGTGGATTGTCACGTCAGAATTCTTGGAACATTGGGCGTGGATGTAAATACGCGTAGCACGTTGAATGTCATTACCGAGGAACGCAATTTCTCAGAAATATAGAAACAGAAATATTGACCGTAGCCTCGAGGCAGACAGGACGGAACAAGTTTGCGAATGTTTACGCTCCTCACTCGTACGGAAGCTATCGGAAAGGTAACATTCGGGTGAAATACAATCGGTCGAGTGTGCATTAACGTTTATACAAAAATGGGCGGCGAGGAAAAGTTAAATCCAGCTGAAATACACGCGATATTGAAATTGAACGAAGAACGTTATTCTGACAAAAATAGCCAAGCGTTAATAAAGGTCATAAAATCCGATTGTAGGAAAAGAAAAGGTTGTGGACGACCGCAGTGCTTATAACATCTCGGGATAAACGTGCTACAATATCAAATGTCAAATTCAAGCTTGATTGCGAGACAAATAGCAATGTTGGACATTTTTTAACAAATTGTAAACATCCGAAACAACGAAAAATGCAACAAAATCTTGACGAAAGCAACAAGCTGTGCTGTTTGCAATTTGCAGAGAAACGCGTTTGTATGAATAAGAAACGGCGAAGAGTTATATTTACCGATGGAAAGAGGTTCGATCTAGAAGGACCTGATTGCTTTCACTACTGTTATCATGATCTACGAAAGGAGCAACAACTTCCAAGTCGTCGATCCATGGGAGGTATTGGTTACCAAGGTAAGATGGAAATAAAATTTATTATTATTAAGGAAAATCGAATAGTAAAAAGCATGTTGAAACAATTGACGAATAAATTGACGTATAATAAATACATTTTTCGTAACGTAATGACGCGGCCATGCGAAAGTAGTAAAACGATACTTTGCAAACAAAAAAAAATCCGTATTTTCTTTTCGGTATAGTCAGCCAAGTCTCCAGATTTGAGTATTGTAGAAAGTTGTGGGAATTTGGCGAAGGTTATACCAGAATGGAAGACGATAATACTCGTAAATATTAATAAATTTAAAAAATGTATTGTGGAAAAAGGCCATATAAATCTTTGCCTCAGAAAATGGCTACCATTATTAAATGCAAAGGAGATCGTTTTCAAAATATAACACAGAAAGATCAATTTATGTTACTTGTACACCTTGATAAAAGCATCGCAGAAAAGTTTTATATTATTTGCTATTTAATGAAAAGAAATTTAATAATTTTTAGAGTGTGCTATGGTTTTGTCCCGAGGTGTATAAGCGGTATGATCTGGATGTCGATAAGTAGAGTAGTTTGCACGTGTTGAGAGTATGTGGCGCGGTGATTGTTACGATGTTTGGAATTATGTGAAAAACGATATAATTAAACAGTTCTTTCTTATGATTACGATTTCAACTGGAATTTCACGTCAGAACAAATTGGGAATATTTTAGTCGTATTTTAGATCTATCGAGTGATCTGTCATCTACGTGTCGTAGGTTATCTTTGAATAACATCAAAATCGTGCATTACCGTCGCATATTTGACCGACATTGTGTTGGGCCCGCGGACGATCATTAAAAAATTAATGTAAAATTGAAAAGTGAAAGCGTGGAACAATGTCAAACGAGGAACACCCATCAGAGAAAAGGTCAGCTCGTCTCGTGAAACTCACTTCGACGTACAGGATTGTTCCAAAGCAACACGACGAAACTTCTAACGTGCGCGTGATTGCCGAAGTTGAACAAAATGGTGGAACAAATTGCCACAAAAATGAATCGCGATTGAATTCATAAATTCATAATATTTATAACGTCATCCTGAATCTGCACGTGTTACTTTTTCAATTTCCTTTCTGCGATTTTGAGTAACAGTCAAAGGCAAGGATAAAGAATTTACAATAGCAAATTAAACGATAAACAACGACTGGCACTCTCGAATGTATGTATAGACAAAGCGTAACAATAAAAATTCGAAACGACATTCGTTTCAAACTCTGTGGGATCGAAAACCAAGATCAGCCTGCTCGCCTCTGAATCGACTTGAAACCACCCTGTAGACGGCAATTAGGCGTAGGGTTCTCGCGGCGCGTCTCGCGAAACCGATAATTATCGATCATGTTGCGGTTCGAGGGACGGCCTCGTGGCACAGAGCGAATCTCGCGCGGCTCGTAATTTCCCGTAAGAAGACATTAATACGATGAGGCGTAAGGTTATTAACTCGACGCCCACGCGAGCCGTCGCCGCATTTTTCACTGCTTTCTGGTGGCGCTCGCGCGTCCGATCTTTCCTTCTTGCACGCATCGAGAGAGCGACACGCACGCGAAATCAGAGAGAGAGAGAGAGAGAGAGAGAGAGAGAGAGAGAGACCAACTAGTGTCTCTGATTGACGTTGAATTTATGTTAAGGAAACGGCGTGTTTCGTGTCGTGCGAGGGATTACCCCCGCGATAAACTACGTGGAATGCAGCGCTCGCGACTGTTGGATCGCTGACAGGCCGGCAGAAGATGTTGTTGATGCCTAGTTTGGCCGAGTCTCGTGCTCGAGGTTTTGCTCGTTTAAGGGTTTACCTCGATTTATGTTAGGGAGTCGCGTTCTTTGTGCGTTTGCACGGAGGAATGCCTCGCACCTGAGATATTACAACCGGCCGTGATTTGTATTCCGTTTAACTTCTGCTAACGTTTGCCCTCTTTTAAAAGGATGCTTAGGTTTGGAATGTTCACGCAGCTTCGAGGGTGAGCACACAGTTGTAAAAACGTATTTTCATTATCTTTCTGGTAATTAAAACGTCGTTAAAGTCAGTATTAAATAAGTAAGAGCGAAATATTATATTTCACTACCAATAAGGATTGAGATGTTGCATGATATATAAAAAAAAAATTTCAGAAAAGGGACGAGAGTTATAAGAATGTTTTCCTGATAATTAGAACATCGTTAAAGTCAGTATTAAATAAGTAAGAGCGAAATATTATATTTTACTGTCAGTAAGAATTAAGATGTTGCACGGTATTTCAAATTTCCAAAAAGAACGCGAGTTGCAAGGATGCCCTATTACTTATAATCTTTCTGATAATTGGAACATCGTTAAAGTCAGTATTAAAAATAAGTAAGAGCGAAATATTATGTTTTACCATCAATAAGGATTTTTGTACTGCATAACGTACATTTCACAGAAAGAATTCTTAATTCTTTGAAAGTCGCATCCACGTTCAGGGAAACGTCGTCCGACCAGGCGTTTCGAGGCCGATCCCGGCGAACGATTCCGCTGATAAAGATCGGACGATCGGAAACGTCGTTACGATGGCGTGAAATTAATCGGCGCCTCGTCGCGCTGTAATCGTTGCGCCGCGCGGAAACATCGCCGGGATTAATCGCAGACGACGCAGAATGCCGATGCTCGCGGCCATTAGGCTCGATTCGAGATTTATCCCTCCCGAACGAGAGAGGTTTCATCCGAAAGGGCTCGGTGTTAATATCGTCTCTCGATCATCGTTGCCGCCGCCGTAAATCAAATCCGGGGAACGCGCTGTCTCTAACGAGCCACACGGCGCGGACGACGCGCGGAAATTTTCGCGGAAACTAACGAGTTTAATCGGATCTATGGATCGCGTATATTTCTCTCGCGTCCCGGGACACCGGCGCGCGTACACCGCACGGCTAACGAGCCTGTAATTAAGATTCTTGCAGCCGGCCTTATCGAGCCGGCGAGACGCGGGAACATTGTAACGAGATGTAGAAATCGAACGGCAGAGAATATGAACGCACATCTGATGCGGAGATGTAACGCGGTTATCTCGCGTTCTCGTTTGAAAACAACCGGTCGGCTGTAGCGTTCAATTAGACGGAAACGGGAAGCTGAACTCGAGCCGACTCGAGCTCCGCGAGTTTACGCGGTGTGGTGAACGACGATGCGAGAAGGGATGCAAGAGTGCTCGCAGAGAAGAAATCGCCCGTCGCGTTGATGAATATTTCGCCGGAGTTGATGAATCAACTCCGATACGCGGAGGGAAATGAAAACCGGAGGAATAAATACGTCTAACGACACGTTGATAGTCTCGAACGATTTATATCGTCAGATGAAACAGGCAGATTGGAAGATCGTACGAATCGTATCGTGGATGATGGCAGCTGTTCGGCAAAACGTCCATCTTTTTAGCTAATAGACGTAGCTTCTTTGCGTTAATTGCCGTGGAAATGTTTATCGCTGGGACGTGACAGTTGACCTCTTAATATACTCGTGCGATGTAGTCTCGTTTCCCTCTGTTGTAATTAGCTCTCGTAACTTTCCCCTCGATGTAAAACGAATATTACAGTACATGTGTCGACCAAGTCGCTAGAAAATTAAATGTATATGACGTTGGAGGAGAGAATTAATTATCAGTCTTTGGGTCCCGTGTACCCAAAATCAATAGAATAACTCGGAAGATGTCCGAGAGTTAAAGCACAACGTTTTATTCACTATTTCGTAAAGCATTCGAATAAATGTATTTTCCTAAACATACATTTTGATGAATTTTTCAAACATGCTTCGCATTTTTTTTACACGTGAGCTGTCGTGGACAGGGGCAGTTATCGTTTCGAGCCACTCTGCTCCCGAGATCGGTTCGATCGCGATCTCTCATTCATGTTTGGCCACGCACGCACTGCTCGAATCGCAGATGATTCGCCTCTTTCCACCGGAATCCTTTGGCTCGCAGCGACACGACCGATCTCCAATCGCGAGCGATCTCGCCGATCGATCTCGCCGATCCGCCGTGTCTCGCCGCGTGCAACATAATTATTGGCCAGCGGAGATAAGGGCGCGTGTGATGAGTCTCGAGATCGGCCGATACAGTCGGTGAACCGATTCGGGACGGGATCGAGGAATTGGATCTCCTCTGCTGCGCGGAGGAAAAGGAAAAATTCTGCCGATGCTTCTGGATTGTAGCCTCGAATTTTCTTGGTGGCGATGGATCGGTTGGAATTCGCGACGTAGGAAATTGATGGTTTCGTTGCAAGGAAATACAGGTTACGGAGAGTGACTTTTTAAAAATATTTCTTCGAGATGTTGGGCAAGTTGGGTTCGTTGTATTTTCGCTATTATTTGTCGCAAAATTACGAACACTTTTATTGCAAGATTTCGATATTCTAAGAGACTCGTAACTCACGATGTTACGAACGCGGTTTCCTCAAAATTTATTTCAACAGTTAGGTGCAAAATTATTTATGTTATGCTTTTCTGATCGACATACTTTGAGAAATTCAATCAGTTAAATGCTCTCGATAAAGAAAGAAGAACGCACGTTTCATTTCTCGTTATAAAAATGAATTTATAAATTACGTCGACGACTGATGATTAACGAGATGAATTCCAACCTTCGAGATTTATATCTTTTCCATCCCTTCGTAATTTACGAAAGTTTGAGCATTGTTTGCGAGGAGCCGAAGTTTCCAATTACCGAGTTGAAACTCGATATAAAATTGTCTGCAGCTGAACGCTTTCATATCGGTACCGCGATAATGTACGTGCGTTTCTTCTTTTTTTTTTTTTTTTTTTTTTAATTGAAGCGCACGAGTATGGTTCTTCACATATGGCAATAAAGTTTGATCAGCCGGCCGTGAGAAAAGAAAATTTCCAAGCCGGTAGTCTCCTTCGACGCGACTGGATGCTTTAATCTTTCGAGATAACAATCGAACTTCCATCAGCGGCGTATCGTGGCCGGATTCGCGCGAAAGACGATTCGATCGGCGATAGAAATACACGATAGAGAGAAAGAGATTGGTATGAGAGAGATCAGCCAGCTGCAGATACGAGTAAAAGTGATTGCTCCTGTGAGCAATGATGAAGCGAGAGAAAGAGCGTGATTCCAGAATAAGGAGAGACAAAAGATACATAAAAGTAGGGTCACTAAGTAATTATTGAAGGAAGAAGAAATTTGTGAAGAATCGATAGGATGAACAAACGGTTAGAACAAATGGAGTGAGAATAAAAATAGATTTAAATAATAAAATTTAAAAAGAGGTATTATAAGATTAAAAGATGCAATTATAATATGACACAATCAATTACAATCAATGGAATGATATAAACAACATGAGATCGGTGGAATTGCTATTTAATTAAAAAAAGTGAAACGAAAAATACATTCGTACGGTAATGATAAAAATGGAGTTTAAAAAGTACAAAGAAAGGATTTAAATTGAAAATTCTTGATATACATTTGGGAAGAAAAAAACTGGAGAAGTGAGAAAAGAAGAGATTGATCCGTAAGAAAATGACGATGGTGTAATGTTACGCAGAATCTCGAGAGCATTGTATCTCAGACTTTTTTTTTTTAAAACCATTATGCAAAGTGAGATGAAAGAAGAAAAGGGAACAAGAGGGGGAGAGAGAAATAGACTGCGAAAAATGTATCACTGTGTTCAAGGGGGCTTGAAGAAAGGGATCGAGCGAAGAAGCGAGAAACGAGCAAAACGAACGGACAACGAGGAATAAAGTGTGGAGTAAGATCGAAGAGCGAGATAACGAAAACTTCAGGGGCAGCGAAGGTGAAACGCATTGTGAAGTACAAAGTGAAACAAAAGATTTAAAAGGGAAGATAAGACGGAAAGGTCAGGAGCGTTAAACGATGCGAACATTGAATTACCAGGTAAAATTTGAAGCCGAAGAACAAGCGCACGTTGAAACGAGAAGCAGATAAAACATGGTGAAAAATATGAGGAAAGAGGTGAAGTTTCGATTTTTTAAAGCGACAATTTGTACCTTGAACGACGATCGCGTTTCTTTTGAAAAATTTGAGAGAATTTTTTAAAGCGACAATTTGTACCTTGAACGACGATCGCGTTTCTACTGAAAAATTTGAGAATTTTGAAAATACGCAAAACCTTTTCCTACTGATTAAGTATTTTACTCTAATTTTGATTAATTATATTCGAAAGTCTATAATTGGGATATTCTTCTCTTTTTATTGTTTGGCTCAAAAAGTGAATTTTTGGAGCGGAAATGTACACGTGTAAAAGTATAAACGTTTTATAATTTTCATATGACAAAATAAATTATTGCAGTGGTAATTTCTTAAATCGAAAGCGAATGAAATAAAGAAAAAGTAACATTCCCGCAAACACGCGATTGCAAAAAAATGATAATTAAAAGTTTAGCAGCGATTTTTATGTAAAATCGCATTAAGGGGAATTTATTTCGACGACATTGGAAGGAACCTTCATTCCGCGATCCCCACTCCCGTAGAAAAACGTCTCTGAAAAGGACCGCCTCTGGAGGTACGCTCGCCCTATAAAACTCGTTTTCCCCCGACAAGCTGTACCGTTAATACCAAGGACACGGGGGATGAAGACCCAAAGAGCAATTTAGCAAATTGAACGTCGCAAGGGCGTTACATCGTGGAAGCCGCGCGACAAACTTCAGAACGCGAAACGATGAATGAAACGCAGCGTGGAGCGACGTCTGCGAGGAAATAAACCGACGAGAAAGACGGAAGAAAACCAAAAAAAGGACGAAGAAAGAAAGAGAAAAAAGAAAGAAAGATGAGAGGAGAGAGAGAAGCTGAAGGTCTCGAAAGAAGACGAGAAACGAAGGAGAAAACAACGGCAGGCAGCGAGACGTACGAACAAAGCACGAACGAAGAGGAAGACGAGGGAAGAGCAGGACGAAGCAGAAGTCAGTGGCGAAGTGATGCGGCAGGGAGGGGACGGGGGAGGGGAGGATCGCGTAGGCCCGGTCACTCGGGGTGAACGCACGATTATGTGATCACTCGAGGATGCACTGGTTCTTTTTATCCCTCTCACAAAACTAGTTTACACCGGGAGAGAGCGGCGAACGAGCCGAAGGAGGGAGCGAGTTGGGGTCGTTGGGATGGAAAAGGCGAAAGAAGAAACAGCCGTGGCCGCGGTGGTGGAAGAAGGAGGAGAAAGAAAGCGGAGGATCTCTCTGTGTCGACAGCCGATCTGATTGGATTTATCAGAGGCAAATGCGTTCGGCCGAGGCCGTGTAACCCTTTTTTCACCTTGGCGAGATTAAATCGAAAGCCCCGAGGGGCCCTCTGTCGCTGCTCGACACGACGACTCCCCGTCTCACCGAAAGGGATTAGGAGGATGCGGATTATCGACACGGGACACGTCTGCGTTTCATAATCTCCCTTAAACGTCCAGGAGAAACTTAATTACTATACGAGCGGTGCGTGGAAACGGAACTTGGAATCTTGATTAAAGACTGTGCGCGATACTCTCTGTCGAATTTCGACTTTTACTTCTTAAATTGACTCCTTTCGTTATTATCGCCTTCACGAACACAAACACCGAGAGTATATTAATTTTCTTCTTGTTTTTTTCTTTATACTGTCGATCGTTTGGTCGTACGGAGAAGCAATTGGAGATATTCGATTTCGATCGCGAGAGAGAGAGAGAGGGGCACTTATCGTTCGTATCTGGATTGATGACTTCTGCGAAACGAAAGAAATATTCGCGAATTCAATTGATCGCTCCATCGCGGTAGGAATGTTTGCGTTTCTCACGCCATCGAATAGTTTCCACGAACGAATACTCGCGGGTATAATTTGATGCTCGGTTTTCTGAACCGAGACTGTTCCTGGAAGGAAATGGCACGGGGTTAGGTTCACCGTGTCAGATATTTTAGCGACTACTATTTTTGGTGAAATATTATTGAACGTTTCTTTCTATTCGTTTCGTCGAAATTTTTTTAAGCGAATCTTTCATCCTTTAAGATCAAAGCTATATAAATTTTTAGATCATCTGTTACTCGCACAAAATTGTATGATGGACTGTAGGCTAACTGCGAATTGGAACAAAAGTGTTTATTCCGGTGTTTTATATATTTTTTTACATTACATGTTTTATTCGTTGCTATACCTTCAGACGTCACTTCGATACATTCTTTAAGGTCAAAACTATATAAATTTTTGGATCATCTGTTGTTCAATGGATTGTGGATTTTTAAAATATATTTCCAACTATGAATTGAAACAAAAGTGATACATTTTCCTACGCATACCTTCAAACGTCACGTAAATACGTAAAAATCCAAACGTCCAACTACGAAAGACAACGAATTTTTCAACTACCCGGTGGCAATAGAAATAAGCATCACGTTCAACGAGGATCGCCTCGTGTTATCGTCGTAAGAGCGATAATCTTCTCATTAAAGCAACGAAGCTGTCGCTCATTTCTGTCATCCTTGCCTTCGAGCATACGTGTCAACATTGCGGCGTCTCTATCGTAGCACTTTATTCTCCGGAGCTTCGATCTCTGAACCGAACTAATCACCTCGTAATAGCAGAGATCCCCGGTTTCGAATTCCTAAATAATTACGAGCCGCTTGCAAGATCCAGGTATTCACCGGGACCCGGGAGCGTCGTTTCAGGCTGGCGACGCGTTGAAATCACTAGCCTGCAGAGCCGAGCGTGGAAACAAAATGGTGTCTTTGGCGAGCATCCGTTACCGCGAGGCTGACAACACACAACGACTACGTTTTTCTCGTCGCCGACGTTCCGCGGGGAAACCTGTTCGTCATGTCGCCGATCTCGTCGATATATATTGCCCACTAGGCTAACATCCCTAGGACGAGCGGAGAGTATTTAATTAGTCCCGGCCGAGCTCCACCAACGGCAGGATGCTTGAAATTATGAATCGCGCTTTGATTATACGAGTTCCTACAGAGAGAAAGAGAGAGCGAGAGAGAGAGAGAAAAACGGCCGACCAGTGCTTCCAAGCTTATTTTCTCCGCTGGGATAGCCGACGTACACACGTAGGTACTTTTTCCACCATGGTGGATGATTGAAGCCTTATAATGCCCGGCGCTGTCCGCGAGCTGGAAGCTAGAAGTCCCGAAGAAAAGACTCTTAGTGTCACGATGCTCCGCTACATCCTCCTTTTTTTAGAACCACGTTGGTTCTTACTCTTCCAGATTGCTGGTTTTCGCGAAATTGTCAGTGACAGGATGTTTTGCTGATTGTCTGGAATTTCTTGCGAAGTTGGGGAACTTTCCCTCGAGGAAAGATAAATGACAGAGTTTCGGAGATCAGAGTTTGATGGAAAATTGCACCTCGGATCCTGTATCTTTCGAATACTCGTTTCCATTTGCTGTTTTCGCTAGAGAGGGAGAGAGAGAGAGAGAGAGAGAGAGAGATCCAATAAAGTACCGACTGCGGTGGCAGCGGCGGCGGATCGGTAACGTTTCGTCGGAAGCGGTTCTAGAAAGGCGTCCGGCAACGATGAGAAATACACAAGCGCAGAACGTGGTAATAGGCAAGTAATTCCATTAGAATACGTTACGCTGTCCGGATGCGACGAAGAGAAACACGTAGAGAAGAGAGAGAGAGGGAGAGAGAGAGAGAGAAACGGAATACGACGCTGTCGAGAGAGAAGAAGGAACCGTGCACACGTGAACGGAGGAGAAGATGGGCGGCTGTAGAGGGAGGCAAGGAGAGAAAAAAGGATCGAGGCACCCCCTGGGGAGCCGAGAAGCCACCCAAGAAGCAAACTCTCCGATAACTTGTAGGACATACCGCGGCTTTGCTATTCAAGCTTCGCCAAGTAATACCATAAATATTCCTGGCCGTATGCCAGGATCCATGCTGCTGCGGAGAGCTCGATATGCGACGGCCGAAGAGAAAACGATAGACGAATGGATGGATGTTGAGAGGAGGAGGAGAAAGAGGAGGAGGAGGAGGAGGAGGCCGGCAGGGATGCAAGTGGATCTGCGGCTGTGGCAACAGGCCTGCGGAATTATGCAAGAAAGCTTTTTCAGCGATCGCGAAACGAGGATACACCGACGTTGGGAATATTTATGAGATGAAATATGGTAAACGGGCCGGCCGACACCAGCCGAGGTGAAATAGCGTTTCTAATCAGAGGCCGAGTTTGGGAAACTCGCGTCTCGCTCTCCTTCCTCCTCCCCTCCTGTCGCGTTATTGCGTATAATGTGTGCAAGTTTAGTGACGTTTTCGCCACGTGAAATCGAAGGTTAGCCGACCTCCTTTGCGAAAGAGACCGCCGAGCGTTTGAACGTTGATTTTTGATTATCAGACCGCTTCTTGCGATTGGAATCTGCGCAAAGAGACATTTCAAGACATGAATTTTGCAGTACATGTTTTATTTTTTCTGTAATTGTTGAATTGATAGGTTTGTCGGTATTGTCGCTCAAGTTTGAGCAAGTTTGATTTATAAAATTTAATTGTTCAAATGTCGACGTGTTCATCGCGTATAATAATCTCTCAGTATTACGTAGATCAGTCTCAAAAGATATAGATATTAGATAAATTAGAAAGATTAGAGACCCTTTTGCAAAAATGTTTTTTTAAACTATAACAGGAGGAAAACGGAACTTCGTGACTGGAGCTTCGCCTGTGCCGCATCCTTAGCCCCCCCCCCCTTCAGAGATTGAGAACGATCGGCCAATAACGATAATTGTCTTTAATTACGGGAATAATTGCATCGATCCCAATCTATAACGGTGCACCGACGAAAGGTGTGTCTTTATCCAGAAATAGCTCGTGCACTCTCGGCCGGTTTCGACCTTTCAAGGAACCTCGCCTGGCGTTTAGGATACAGGCCGCGATTTTAGATACCATTTTACTCACCGTTTTGCAACCAAAGTGTTATTTACGCCACGACAAAATTATTCATGGCGGTATTTTGACGTAATTACGTACATTAATATTGAAAATTGTTCGAACAGAAGGACGTATTTACATTTCGTCGGAACTTTGTCGAAGCTGTTGAAACTGTGTTGGATACAATTATAATTAATTGTTAATGCAAATTATAACAGGGAATGAGGAAACTTTGCTTCAAAGAGGAATTTAAAATTGAAATTAAACAACGATTTAATCGAGTGATTAACGAGTAACGTGCCAAGTTGGTCGGTTTTATAGTGTTTCATAAAGTTTTGTGGTGTTTCATAAAGCTTTTTCCGTTCACAAGTGAGACTTTAAACGGTCAAGGGAGATTCTTTCTCTAAAAGCAATTAAAGTACCAACGATTATGAGATCCATAGGTCAATAATAACGTTAATGGGTGTCGACGAAAAAGGATTTAGTACGAGTGTCTGGCTTCTACTCTACTACGCCGTAGCGGACGATTTATTATTTCATTCAAGTGACGATCAAGATCGATCGATTGCACGGACAGCTTGCGTTTTGCATGTAATTACAATCCAATTAGCAATGCAAATGCGTAATTGTCGGAGAAGATAAATATGCACAAAGCTCGGGAACGTTGCGTTGGAATTCGATTTTCCAAAAACCTTTGGAATTCCAAACGAATGAATTTAAGTTAATACTTTCACTTTGCTACGATATTCCTCTCGTAATAATATCTATGCATATGCTGCTTAAATTTCTGATTCAAAAACTTGCACAACATTCACATTACAATAGAAACTGAACAATGAAACTATTGATCACTAGGACAAAGTTACTGTGAGTCTGCCAGATCACACCTTAACAACAGTTTCTCACCCTCAAATCTTCTCAAGATAGATTACGAAATATCAAACAGGACAAAATAATTACTTCCAAAAATGATTAAATTCAATCTGTGAATCGCCAATATAGTCTGTCATAATGGCTGGTGCGATTTTAAATACTTCATTCAAAAAAGCAAAGGAAAATTTTCACAGAAAGAATTCACGTAACAGATTTCCTCAAAATAAACGATCCAACTTCCTTTTGAATATGAGAACTAATAAATAACAATAAGCGAATTAAATCAAACGTGAATTAAAGAAAAAAGAAGGAAATCAAAATTGAAACGTACGGTTTCACATCGACAGGAGTATGCAAGATCGAGTTGCTCGATCACCGCCACGATTTTTCCGCGATCGTTGAAAAAGCTTCGGAAACTTGCCTCAGGTGTTTTTCAATCATCGGTGTTTCACGTGATGGAAACTGCTTGACGAAGTATGTCCGGGTTTTGTCGCGGTTTCGGCTATTCTTTCCCAGGTCTCAGCGTGAAATCGCGATTTAGTTCCGGCTGTACTAGCAGTAGAGTCATCGTCTATTGAATGGTTTTCTTGGAAGGTCATTCTCCGTTCACGGGAAGCTGTGAAAGGGGAATCGTCACGCTCGCGTTTTTATTAATGAAGTGATTAATCGAGTCAGGAGACATCCCGTGATCTTGCAATTTGATCCTCTTCGATATTAATTACTCTTCGTCGCGCGATCATCCATTTCCTGCGATTGCATGCAACGACAATTCCCAAGACAAATTCTGTTTCCAATTCTGAATCCCCCCTATTTCCGTTCTTATTGTACAAACGTGACATTATGTGCATAAAAAATGAGTTCTTTCTCTCGAAAAAATAGAGAATACTTTGTATAAATATTTATAAAGTAAGCAATTTTCTACAGTTTTCTCAGTGAAGCTATAAAGGGATCAATTTTTAAAAGTACGACTATTTTAATTATATTTCTAAATATATAGTAGTTAATAGGATAGCTCGCTGTCTAAACAACACGTAGAAGATTGAATTAAATATCGCAACGAGTATCTAGTATACCAATAATTATTGCATCAAAGATCCACAATCCATTTTATGCCTGAATTCCGTATGACCGGCGACATCAACCTCCAGTTTTCTCCGTCTCGACCGCGGAAATCCTCCGCGGGAATTACTCTGGCGAGAGGAAAAGCTGGGAGGAGATCTGGTTGGCTGGAAATGAAAAGGCACCTCGCGTAGAATGTCGCGTCATCGCGGTCGGTCGAAAGGAGACGTGAACGCACGGTAGGAAAAGCGAGATATTTATCGGCGGACCGAGACCGGTGTTGAGGTCCTGTCGAGTCGTTCAATTTACAACAATTACAAAGCACAATGCAACGGAGCGGGCCGCGCGGACCGTTCACCGTCCCGTCGGATATTGCCTCTTCCATTACGTAGGTAAGACGGCTTTAATCGTCCAGATTACCACCAGCTTTCAGCCGTGTACACGGCTTTCTATTAACTATCTTGTTCTACCCTGGCCAGCCTCTTTCGACGGAATGAAAAAAGAAATCATCCGATCCATGTGTCCGTGTATTGGCGAATTTTACGCTTTGCAAAACAATGTTGCCGGTGAAACCAACTGGCTGGCTCGTTAAACCAACGACAGCGTTAAGCGATCGAGCACCGATTGACGCGTCCCGGCTGATTTCACTGGCGCTCGTGTAATTACCGTTCGCTCGCATTGGGCGAACGCTGTAATTTCCCGACGACTTTTAATCTGCGATCGAGAAAGAAAGTTTTCGCTCGAAACGGCGAATTGGCAACCGCCGGTGTGTTTCCTTAGCTCCGTTCGTTTACGAACGTGAGTGAATAGAGTGGACTACTAAACTCTTGGACGGATTGGTAGGTAGCAGTGATTGAGAAACGTTGGATCTGGTTGGAGGTACAGCGCCCTCTACACCTAGGTATTTCATCACCGCCATTTTGTGGGTACTATCGTTGAACTGAATATACTTGAACGTACAGTATCGTCTCTCACACTCGTGTAAGTGACAGAGTAACTATACGCAACATTAATGTTTGCGATGGAAATAATATTTAACGTCAACTATTAAATTGGCAGATGGTTAAATACTAATGAACGTAATAGTGGATGAATATTTAATTTTCGTGGAACATAATGTTTTTAAAAAGCGAAGATAATGTATTGTATAATTGAGTTGATTAAAATAATTATATGAAACTTCTTTCTTTTCACGAATGAGAATGTTCGTTTCATTCCTTGAAAAAATTTATCTTCTCAACGCAAAAGGGAATTTTTTTGACAGATTCTTCAAATGTATCAGTTTTGAATTGAACTCTTGAACTACACTCTTGAACTAGCAAAAAATTTCTCGTTCTCAGTAATTACGAATTAAATATCTTATCAAAATTAAAGCGAACCTTTGTTCGTTTAAAACTCACTGATCTTATGAACATACTATTTCACAGATTGATTTGAAAAATCAGATCTCGTTTTAGCCGCGCATTCTTTAACTCTTTGTACTCTCTCTCTCTCTCTCTCTCTCTCTCTCTCTCTCTCTCGTTGCGATTGCTCGCAATTATTGCGAATATATTTCGACACTGCCTCGCCAGGTATGAGAAAAATCGTATGGCGAGCCAGATGAAAGCAAGTGGCAAGTGTTGTTGACCCTCTTTGCAACGATCCTTAGAGAACACAGCCTCGAAGAGGGATCCAGCCTGGCGAGTGATTGGCGAACAAGCAGCAACGCTACCGAAAACACGTTGCCACAGAGGCAAACGTTCGTTTCGCAAACGGCGTTCGATCGAGCTCGAATACCAAGCTCGATCGTGCACGGATCTCGCCAGTTATTCAGATCACCCTATGAATGGAGATGAAATAGCAGGCCGTGCTCGCGCGCGCGCGCGCGCGATGTACGTTCACGAAGGCGCGCTACGCGGTCGCTCGTGCACCCGACAGGTACTTATTGATGGAGATAAGCCCATTGGTTCCCGAGTGGTGCGTTGTTGCTTCACCTCACTCGGTTACAGCCGAGGTAAATAAGGAGTGGGCCCAGCATGAGGCCCAACGATCGTGGCCTGGTCCGCTTAACAGGGGTTAGGTCGTCTCATAATCGTTCGTTCGGCTGGCCGGTGCCTCGTCGTGTCGCGATTAGGCAACGCCAATTATCGATCGTTGTCGCTTGACGCGATTAATCGAACCCATTCGGCGGCGATCGTGAGGCTCGCCGCTCCCGGTGCTGATCGATTATTAACTCTATCGATTCCTCGTTGTTGGAAGAAATCTCTCTCTTTTTCTCCCCTTCGAGGTCGTGGGTGGCTTGGGTTTTGTTAGATTTTGTGATTTTTGCAGATATTGCGAAGTGAGAAATGCTGGGTACTTTGGTAGAGGAATCGCTTGGATCTTGCCTGGCTTAAGAGGTTGAGATTGTTCAGATTGTTGCTGTTTGGTCATGAGTGACTTGGGATTTTTAGACTTTGTGATTTTTGTAGATGCCGTTGATTGAGCAGACTACTTGGGAAATGTTGGAAATGTTTCTTTTTGACAGGGGAATTATTTGGGTTTTGCTTGGTTGAGAGAGAGAGAGAGAGACTACATACACGATCAAAATTACATATTGCACATATCTTATCGTATATATATAATCAGAAGGGATTTTTCAGAGCAGGTTGAGAAAATTAATATCCAATGATGCGTTTGATAAATGAAGTCATTAAACGAAATTTGCTTGAGATAAACCAGGGAGGTGAATTGAGTCGGTCATGCGGTTGGGGAGTAAAAATTTTGACAGATCCCTTGAAATATTGCGCCATTTGTTACTTTCAGCTTTGGTCGCTTCCAGTGTGCTTGAAATTAATTATGAAATAACGAAGGTTCTTTCGAGCGTTTAACGTTCCACTGAATTATCGGGCTTTCGATCCAGAATTTCTGAATTTAAATTCCACTCTCTGATACACGTTTAAAGAACACACGCTGAGATCGAAGATTGAAGATTGAAAATTGAAATTGAAGCGATCGAAGAGCGAATGATAACTCATGCATGTATGATCAAGGTGGTCGGAATGATTGAAAGAATATTAACGAGGATTTGATCGAAAGTGTACGAAAACTGATTGAAATATTGATTCTTTTGTTATTCGATTGGCTATTGAAAGAAAAATGACGTACGAAGGATTTGAAATTTAGATTCCTCTCCAATAATAAATTGGAGCACTGCGTGCGCGCGCGATGTTTGCCACGTGCGCGCGATGCCCACTATTGAATCTACAGCTGACTACTTCTGGAATCTTTCTGCATACATTACGTGCCACGTATATATGAATATATAACTTGTTCCTGAATTACGAATACAAATCTCACAGCTCAGCATATCGTACATGAACCATGTCTGAGAATAAATGTAACAACAAGAAATTTGACCATGCATGCGTAAACTGTACTCCTTGCATAACGCTCCGAAACCTTTCAATCGGACAGAAATTTATGTATCCGGATTTTGCTAACGTGATTTACCGTGACTCTTTGTTTTTAATATTTTTATACTTCGAGTGATTAATTTGAAGCGTTTCGCATCAAATACTTTTACTCTCGCTTATTATACGACTGATTCGAAAAGTTCGAAGGTGGAAAATTAGTAAAACGACATTAATAACAAAAGTATTGACTCTTGTTTTGACAATATCGCTCCCCGATAAAAATCAGAAAATTGAACAACAAGATAATCTGCGTCACCTTTATTACTCCAATTGTAATAACTCCACATTAGCGTATCACACTGTTGCAACATACCATTTGTATCTGTCCATTATTTCTGATAGATAGCGCATTCAACGTTAGCGTCCAATCAGCAAATATCATCCGCGTAAAGATCCAGCTCCCGATACCGAGATCAATAATTTAAACTACTTCGCAATATAAACCGACTCCGGCGTCCATTTTCGTTCGATTTTTCTTCAACCTAGCACGCCGCTTACTCACCTCCGTGCATAATTGTTACACGATCGAGACAATTTGTTCCACTCGAGGATTACGATTACGAGCCTAGCTGCATAATGCTGTATGCAAATGACGCGGCCACTTTTTACCACATTAATACCCAGCCCGACTTTTGCGTCTGTCCAGATCATTGGCTACAGCGTGTAAGCTTTGATTGAATGTCGCCAACGACACGAGATCTTATCACTTCGCGAAGATATGGCGTGTTTCGCGTCTCGATTATGCGACAGTCAGGTATTCACCCTCGAGAAATACTCGAGACTCACCACGAAAGCATTCGACTTCTTTTCTCGGATGAATCGGATCATTGAATACGGCAGGAATTGGAATTGTTTGTCGTCTCTCGGGAGCGTAATCTCGAATTTTTGCCAGAGTTGTGACTGGAATGCATTCTTACGCATTTGATGCTTCAAAGTGCAAAGTTGCATGTACGTAATGACTAACAATTGACGTTCGACGTGCAGCTAGTACCACGATTTACACTTTGGCAACGAAATCGCATGTTTGTAATTAGTATGAATTTTTTTATTTCACAGCGACTATTGGAGTTTTATAGGTGTTGCAATTTTCTCGCGAGCAGTATACAAAATTAAAATTTCCCACGGTAATTTTAAATCACATTTCCGATTGATCAATCAATGAGATATCGTCACGATAAAATATAACAAGTATGTAAAATAATAAAGTCAAATAGCACACCACTGTTGAAAAATTCTATCTGAAAATTGTACTTCAACTCGGTCGAACTCCTCGTCAAACTTAATCGTCACGACCTGTACATGCATAAAACACGCGACGCGCATTGTACCTTTCCGCGAGAAAAACCGAAAGGAAACATTCCTCCGCGCGTCCGTGAAATCGTCGATTTCTCAACCGGGGGCAAAAATCTCGCCGATATCGCAATTTACCGTAATAACAATCCCCCTCGGTCGGTTGCCAACAAAAAGAAAGAAAGAGAAACAAAAACAAAAAAGAAAAAAGAAAGAAAAAGAGCCGAGCTCGTAAGCTCGTCGTTCGTATTCAAATGTCGCGCGTATATTTCACGCAGCGTCCGTGTAAACTCGCACGGTGTTTAAAGGATTCACTCTGGGACTCGCCGGCAGTTACGGACGATTTCAATCGAACGGTGCCGCGCGGAAAATCGACCGAGCCCCGGCAAATTTTCTTCGGTGCAAGAAAGGGGAGGAGGGGAAGAACGGCTGCACACGGTGTTTTATATTGCCTTGAATTGTCGAACGATCTCGTAAAAACACGACGAACGATTCTCTTTATACCTGTTACACGCTTCGTTGCCGGCCGACGACGTCAAGGAGGAATATAATATAACGATAAACATTGCCACGGGAATTTATCTCGGGACCCGCATCCACTGGAACCTCTGCTACCTCGTTTCATGCTATCGCGTGGAACTCGTCGGTGTTTTTATTTCGTCGTTCTTTTCCTCGTTTTATTTCCTTTCCAGCGAGAATGAACGTTAGAGAGGAAAGGACTTTAGTTTTTTTCCGTTTCGTTTTGCGAGGTAAAAGAAGGTCTCTGAAAGAGGCCTAAGTGCAAGGGTGTGAAAGTAGAAACTCACTCTTTGAAATGAGCTAGGCTACAATTTTTTTTTTCGTACGCCAAGTTACCGAAGTTTAGAGATGAATTTTGCTTATGTTATAATTTATTGGTTCTTTAATTTTAGTAAAGTATGTATTTAAAAATTATACAATACTTTGCGTAACACGTAAGTTTGTGAATATTTTCTAAGTCACTATACATATATAAGCGACTAGATAGTAGCTTAAAAAAGTATTCACATACTTGTCATAGAAAATTTTTTATATATTATATTATATTTTATATTTTATATATTTTTATATATTACTTTATATATTATATGTCATATTATGTTACACAAAATATTTCAAAACTACATTAACATTGTAATAAGATATGAACTTTATATATTTATTGTAAATTTACTATATTTAGCAAAAAATTACTGAATGTCCATATGAAGCATACCTATGATAAACCAACTATAGGTCCAACTATATATTGAGATTTATTGATACAACGAATAATTAGTTAACAAATAATTCACCGATACGAAATTGTCATATCTACTTATACTAAATGTCATATTCCATGTTCACTACAATCGAATCATTTTACACTGTCAATGAAATTCCAACATGTTCTACATAACACACGCACATGTGTATTTGTTAAAAGTTGCAGAGGTTCGAGTACTTTCGTGAGCAGCTATATTTTCGCACGTTTAAATTTCCCGCAAACGGCTAGAAATTCGCGGTAATAATTACTACCCTCGGACGAGGGTTTAGCGCTCGCCAAAGTGTACCAAGAATTTCCGTGCTCGGTGCACAGCGCTGAATGCCGTCGGTCCGGCGACCGCTCGCGCTCGCCCCGAGAGTCGTTCGTTCCGGGCTCCGCCCGATCGCCGGTGCAACCTGCGATTATTGATGGAATCTCGGTAAACGGCGATTCCTGGACGCGCAAACGCGTCACCACCGACCTCTCGGACGGTTCTGCGCACGCCGCACCACGTACCGTCCTAATGAACGACGTCGAAACGTTTCGACACGTTCAAATTGGCCGTTGATCCACGAGATGCAACATCCGACATCCTCGCGGATAT
>KQ435732.1:3224584-3242108 GCA_001276565.1 Melipona quadrifasciata | reverse complement strand
TAAGAACGTAATGAGGACGAATTATCTGTAACGCGGGAAGATGGTCATTTTAAATATTCTTATGTGATAAACATATAGATAAAGATAGATACGTGTAAAAACCGTTAATTCCGATGGCCTTCGCATCTGGTTTTGTCGTCTAACAATGGTCAATCATGATTGGTTTGGGTTGCATAAAATGCTGTCTGTAGGTGCAATGATGATAATGATGTGGATGTTCAAAGTATATGTTTTTATGCGTTCATTCTGGAAGATACGTACGTTGAATATAACGGTACAGAGATTTTTAATTCGGACAAAGTTTTATATGTTTTTTTTTTTTAACAAAAAGTGTAGTTGTTCCTGTAAAACATTGATGCACACTCTACGTATTTCTCTAACAACAAAAATTAGAATTTTGTTGGAAAATATTAACTATTAGAAAATAATGTGTATTTTTGTACGAATCTAATGTTATTAATTTCCAATTTTCGTGTTGCTTTACTAATATTGTATATTGTTGTATCTCCATTGTTTCGTGTTTAGTACGTCCGTCTAACAATTGTAACGTCGTCAAGAAAATTAATATGCCAATACGTGTATATATTTTTCGCAGCAATTCAGGCCGACGATTGTTTGTTGATGTGGAATTTCTTCGGTAACGAGCCCCAATACTCAAAACGTAAGAAACAGCGCAAAATGTTGCATGGAGATACAACGATGAATTTCAAAGAATTTAAATACTATGACATACGATAGAATCGTAAGAAGGCGAATAAATCACGTCTTCTTCGATCTGTTGTGACGACAGGAAGAAATATATTTCATTACAGTTCCTCTCTTCCACCTCCCCTGCAAATAAATCTCCTTATATTTACCTACAACACAATTGAGAGAATGAAATAATTACATAAATAAATAGGAACTCAAGTAATTAAAATCATACAGAAATTACCAAAATTAAATTAACAACTATAACCAAATCCCAGACGACGGTAGCATGGAACAACCACAAACCACTTCAAATTAATTCTGCCAGTTCAATTTCAAAAGTAGCAAGCTATCGAGGCACAATTAGATATATCCTTTTTGCAATTATTACCCAAACTACCGAACCAGGTTTTATTGTGCGTGACGTGCCTCTCCAATACAAACACTGAACATTCTACTCGTGTCTCGATCTTCGCGGGATCATCAAAGATCGCGCATCCTCTTCTCATCACGCCGCGATCAACACGTTTCGCCGAGCATAACGTCGAATCATTTCCATTTGAAATGCCATCGGGAGAAACGACGAAAGGGAAGAAAAAGGAAGGGGGGAATTAAAATCACGCGAACGTCGTTTTTACGAGGCGATTATAGCGTGGCAGCGATTAAGGACGATTACAGTCGAATCGCGCGCAATTTAAATTTTCCCGGAAACCATTACCATCACCGGCAACAGGGAAATTTTGCCATTTCGCAGCAGGTTTATCGATCGTTCGCGAGATAAGACCGTCTAGTCTCGTGCTAGGACTCTTAACGACCGCCTTGTACCTACCATCAAATAGATTTCCAAGTTTCGCCACCTTCAGGGCCCTACCGTGACTGCGAGTCACGTGATTATCTGTCGGCTGCTAATTACACGAGGAAAGGGTACATCGGCCATTTCGCGAGCAGCCACCCTGGCAGACGCCGCTGTAACTATCTGTCCGTGTCGTTCGGTGCGTTTTCTTAACTGAACGCTATCTCTCGTTAACTTTAGTTAGATCGTTTCAGAGAAAAAATTTTATTGCGTTTTTCTCGCAGACTCATTTTTAGGTCGAGACTGATGTTTCGAAAACAATTGCTTCCATTCGGTTATTCGACCGAAGATGAGGGACTTATGATATGCTTTCATTGTTTCATGGTTCGTTATTGATTACGATTCGTCGATAAATTTGAAGAATTAAAAACGGTGGTTTAAATCTGAATAAATACAAGATCATTGGAAAGAGAAAATATACGTACTCGAGAGATTAAGTAAAAATACACCAATACGTATACGTGTCAATTTGTTAAAGAAGCAATTCATAATTCTCGAAAATTTGACACTCTCTGTTTAAGTATTTTGAAAAATGTTATTTCTAGAAATTCAATAACACGCGTACGATTCGCCAGTTCTCGTTATTTTTCACACTCTGCTGCCGTCAGTCCTTAAATCGACATCTGCATACTCAACCATCATTTTCCATTCGTTCACGACTTTTCACGATAAATAATCTCCACACGTACATCACCAAAGGCGACAGGCGTCGACTATCGGAATTCTACTTTTTCACCTGATTTCCAAGCGATGCCTTTTTGCTCGTGGCGTCGTCCGGCCATGGAAATCGGGATTTCGTTGGAGATTAAACTCTTGGTCCCGGCAAGGACGCGACTAATGGTTTGAAATTACCGTGCTGACCGCGAGTCTCCTCGCTTAACATAAAGTAACTAGAACAGATGCCCCGGTATTACTCTCGCGCGCTAATGCCACGCTGCTCGCTAATAACAAGCGAGCCGGGGGACCGATGAAAAACCGCGCGACCAGGCCAGTTAGCCGGCGCGCGGATCCGGCGCGGAGAGCCTGCCTCGGCGTTCTACTCGAGCCGGCGCTCGATCGTGTCCAATCGAACGATAAGTTAATCGATGACGGAAATCAAGAGGCAGCCGCTTGAATTATCGCCCGCGTAATTTGGCCCCTCCTCGGTTACCACCGCAATTACCCCGTATCTCTGATTCAACGATAGTTTCGAACTTACGAGGATGATGGTCGTGATCTGCGAGCAGATCCGCCGCGTAAACTTCCCTCGGCAAGTTTTACGATGCTGTTCCGCGATTAGGGAATTGCGCATTTTTATGCAGTTAGCGTGCGATTAGCTGGAAACTGGGGGTTTGTCTTTTCGTGCCTGCGTGAAATTTATTCGGCGATACGCGAAATTTATTCGGCTATTAGGAGACTAATTTTAACTCGGGAGAGAGAAGATTTCACGAAATTTAACTCGCGATCAGGGTTTAGATTGGGCGATTGGCCGATTACGAATTTTCATGTATTAAAAACTATAACTTCAAGTTTTATATTACGTGGCTTCGGAAATATTCCAATTTGATTGAATATTATTATTATTTATTTATTTAGGTTGATCTCTGTCACAGAGAATGTGAACGACATAAATTATCTGATAATCTGATGATACAATTTGAGAATTGAAGACGTAAAAATAAATATAATTTACTCATTGTTACACATATATAATACCCCCAAAATACTCGTACATTACAATATTTAATAAATAAAATTCAAATCTAAGTTCGCATAAATCACAGCAATCTGCCATCAATACACGACTCGTCATATTAAATTTATCATTAATATCAACTATTAAAATTAGGAATGCTACTTAAACGTAATACAACGACCATTCGTTGACCAAAAAAAATCCAATCAATTCATCGAACAGAAAATCGAAACAAAATTCCACTAAATTGGAAATTCAGCCACGAACCCTCTCTTCAACCGCGATGAACGTTGCACTGAATCACGCTCGTCGAACAGAAACAGAAACGACAAAGATGCGCGGTGCGCGCGAACCGTTAATTGGCCAACAGGATGCGGTGTTTATGACTGGACAGTGGTCGTAAAACGGTTGCTGATTATTATTAGATACAATCGCGCTCAGATCGTCCGATACGAGCTTCTCGAACGATATTTATTACGGCCGCACCGCGGCAGATTCTGGCTCGATCTCGCCCTGTCTTCCTCCTTCGTCTTTTTCTCGCTGGCTGAAAACGCGAAACGAATCGCGGCGGGTGTTGGCCGCTCGTTTCGTTTCCTGTTGCCACTGCGTCTCGACGCTCGCGGAATCGATCGTAATAGGGCCCCTCCTTCTTGTAATCGGATATCGGGGCCGCGACGAACAGCCAGCCCGATTTGCATCTCGGCCGCCGATGCAGGCCGTGTAACGAGAGTGGATCGGTGCTCGTGTTCGATTGAAATTACAACGGCCATGAATTTTAAGGGGGATTATTTTAATAACGTAACCGCATTTGCCATTGCTCGAAATCGAGCGACGGCGACGCTGGTAATTGCCCGGCGAGGCCCCTGTTACCTTTTCGATTTTCTCTTGTCGCGACACCGTCCAACTTGTAAACAAATTACCGTGTGACGTACGAGCACCACCATCTTGTGATACGAGCGCTTGAAAGAGAGCAAACAGTTAGCTAGGACGGAACAAGGATTACGTAGTGCGGTTTGAATTTACGTTCGTTTCAGTAAAATTGCAAGAATAATTCCTAGTTCCGAATTCTTCCAATTCCTAAATCCTAATTTCTAATTCTCGTACTATTACACGTTATTCTTGAATCGTAATTCCTAATTTGAGAAAGAGACCGAATCCCGCCGGAACACCGCCACTGAACGGGGCCCGACGCCGAAAATGTGCACGAAATGGCTGTAGCCGATGTAGAGGTTAGGAGCGAAAGGGTTGACAATTATACCTGTAGCCGAATTTTTGTAAAAGAGCTAAGAAAGATTTTTGTACTCTAACATAATATTTTATCACATATCTTATATTGCCTTGTGATATTATAATTTCTTATCGGTTAGGTTAGGTTTAGGTTAGGTTTAGGAAGTATCGTTTTAAGGTTATAAGAAGTATCATTTCACGATCGAATTGAAAAAAAAAAAAAAAAAACAGAAAACGATCGTCTTGATATCTATGCCAGATAAATCCGGATAGTGAAAGGGTCCAAGAAGAAGAATCAAAAGCTCAGCTTCGATCCAACAGATCTTGGAAGTTTTCTTAAATCTCGTCGCGAACTTCCCGAAGAAGCCAGCCAGTCTCGCGTACGGTGGAATTTCAAAGTGACGTCAATGCTGATGCTTCGTTCCAGATGCGTACGCACGAAATCCCGTACGCGTGTTCATGACTTCGGTCTTTGGACAGAAGTAAGACGCATGGTTGCACGGTAGCTGGGTGCGCTATCTGTGTGCATTTATCATGCGGACAGTTACATACCGGTCGCTGGTCCCTCTCCTCTTTGTCGCGGCATTAATGAGACGGCCGGACATTAAGGGAAATGGTCAGAGAAGGAAGACGAAATCGGCGGGAAAAGGCCGAGAGTCGTCTCGTTTCCTTCGAGGGTGAAGGAAGCCTCGGCGAGAGGAGGATACCATCTGAAAACGTCCAAATGTCATCGTAGATAAAACGTATGACAGACGAAACACCGTCGAATAGTGTTGCTTAATATCCCCCCCCTTTTCAGAGAAGCGATCTGTCTTCTTTCAGAGACGCTGTTCCGAGTTGTGCGGATAAATATAGCGTCGATCCGAACCACGGGGGATAAACGGACGCGTACGGACACACGGAGCAGTGTCTTCGCGATTTATCCGACGATTCAGGCGGAAGATAATGTTTCGCGTTTCCTGCAGGTTACTTTTTTTATTGTTCCTATTTACCGCGAGATAGATAGACGTATCTAGATCGTCGCTGGCTAAGTATTTTCGTCGTGCCGTTTGTATTTTCGAAGAGAGGCTGTCGTTGATAAATAGAGCAGAGGGAATCGGTATTTTTAACGTTCCCCGTGGTATTTGATCTCGCACTCTTGGAGATTACTTTGTAGTTAAACGTTGATAAAAAGTTTCTTCTGCTTCCCGTTTTTCTTCACCAGAAACATTTGTCGACGATTGAAACGATAGATTGGTTTTGATTATTTAGAAAAATGTATTAAATTTCATCACAGAGAGAAGATATTGTATTTTTAAATGATATATATGATACTAATTAACCTAACGATAAGTATGATAATAATTAATTCAGAATACCAGAATCATTAAAGCTAATCTATGATTCACTGATATGATTGAATATAATTTTGATACTACTACATTTGCTATTTAATCTGATTCTATTTTGATGTAATTACAATTTTTTTAAATTGAAAATTATTTCTCTTAAAATTTACTCTCAATTTATCAGAAAAAGGTATTCTGATGCGTACTTTTTTCATTCTAAAACTAAGAAATTTGCTCAAACATATCTAGTATGTCTCTACAAAACAGCATCATTCAATCGACAACAACCACTCTTGAAAAGTCAGCTACAGTTTTGAATTTCATCCTATTCTGATATAATCACAATTTAATTTCACTCTATTTTGATACAATTACAATTTCTCTCAATTAAAAATCATTTCTCCCAGAAGGTACTCTCATTTCACTAAAAGAAACTAACGTTCTGATGGTATACTCTTTTTCTCATTGATCCAATTCTAAAACCAAACTCAAAGAAATTTGCTCAAACGTACGGTAGCATATTTAATCGACGACAACTGCAATACAAAACGCTCTTAAGAAATCAGCTACAGTTTCTATTTCCTACGACGCTAGAGACGTATCGTTACGTCAATTGCACAGTGCACACCGCTTAATTACCTAAATCACTTCCTCTCCACCGTTTGCTAAATTCCCAGACAACCCTAGTAGTAGCGTTCTATATTTCTCTTCCTCCGGTGATCTACAATTTTCTACCTTCTGGGTGAACCGACCGGGGAGGGGAAAGAAAGCGGAAGGTCGAAAAGCGGGGAAAAAAAGGGGGGGAGGAGATTGGTGGCCAAGAGCTACCGCGGCAGGGGGCTCGATTACCACGTAGGGGTAAAGAGCCACGTAGCAGCGCGTACTATCCGCGATTCGAAATGGCCAGGCCATAAATTAGTTGACCGGCTATCTGACCGCGGCGAGATGGAGCGAGAGAGCGACCAATTACTTCCTTTGGACGCCATATTTCAGTTCGAACGTCTTAATAACCGAGGATGTTGTTGGCTTCTACTCGAAACGGACCGTGGACGGGAAGGAGAGGTGTACGCGAAGGAAAATCAGGAAACGGGGATGAAAAAGGAAAGACACGAACGATAGAGAAGAAGATTTATCTGCGATCGACTCTAAATCTCAAAGGCTCCGCTTATCGTTTACTCTTCCTGGTCGAAGCTCCTTCCTTTTGCGATTATTTTCTCGTGGCTGCTTCTGGGTGGACGCCAGAGAAAGACGGTTTGCGCAGACTGCGAGTTTGCCGGTGTCCGACCACCTTGACGTCTTCATACGATTATAAACGCGGCCAAACGCCATGGACTCGAATAACTGTTCGCCGTGGTTTCGTTAGCGATCTTCTACGTTGTGGTTAACGATCATCGAAACAGAAGTCGTTAATTAGTATGCACGAGCCGGATGTCGACGGTCTTGGTTGTTTCTAGGGACGGAGAAAATTGTGGTGGTTTGGAGTTAGTTTGGAGCGGATCGCTTGTCGATCGCAGCGAAGCTTCTCCTGTAATTGAAGATACTTGTAGCTGTTAAATATTTTTACGTTGATTTAATGATGTCTTGTAACATAGCGACGGAAAATGTACTTAGAAAATGTTAAAATTGAGATTCTACAAGTACAGCGAAGTGTGTCTTTATTTTGTAGCAGATCTCAGTGATATTTTGCTTCTGAATCTGTGAATGTTTCAACGAATGAAGGTCAAGTCAGTTTCAGCAAAAGAATGCTGCGTTATTAATATATACTTTATCAACTGTAATTCCATCGATGTTACCTTCTAATATCACGGACGCAACTTTTAAGGAACAAAGTATAGTCAGATATGGAGCTAAATGTGAAACTAGTATCTTACAACTTGCTGTTAACTAGTATCTGCAACGACAATAATCGAATATACATCAACCATACGCATATTTCTCGTATCTCTAATTTTTAGAAAGGTAATCATCACGAACGAAAACCTGTAATTCGTTCTTAATCAACCTTCTCATCAATAATCAAAGGAAAAAAAACATTACCCTTCGACTACGCAGTAGTTCATCCACGTACGCATTATTTCGCAAATTATTTTGCAATTTATTTCGAATCAGATTCGAATTACGAAGGAACCACGTCCTCGGATTCTCCTCAGACACGCTGATCTGAAATTCTTTCCCAATTCTTTGGACGATTTACACACTCTTCCGCGTGTAAATCATCGGGCGGATGAAAATGCAACGTGGCGCGAGGGGAAAAGCGAACGCGCGAGTCGGCCATAAAGAGGCGTGTTGCTGGCGCGCCGGTGTATACCTTTGCATACGCGCCGCTGAATCACGTTCCCCGTTTGCTTGGTAGCTGTTAAAAGCGCCGTATATCATGTCGCTAAAGGGCATGAATTGTGGGTGGATCTGATTTGGAGAGAACACCGTGACAAAACTAAAGAGCGCACTATGGGCCGAGCCGCTCTAACGAGCCGCGAGCTTTCGACTGCGCGATCCGCGCAACAGCTGCGTTTTGCGCAACGCACACGTCGCTCCGCCGGGGCACAATTGCATCTAGAACCGATTTCGTGCCAGCTTGGCCGCTTAAAATGGATTTATTGGACGATCGTTCCTCGTTCCTCGCTGGTTCTGAGATATTGAGTGCGAAACGCTCGGTTGCATGATTCTCGCGTGGGACGATTCCCAGTGCGTGGAATAACGCGACAGATTGTTCTTGGCTTAGTTAGATCGTTCGAGTAATAGAAAGGACGATCTGATTATTTGGAACTTACCAGCCAGATGAAATTCTGTGCGTCAGAGCTGTATTTTGCAATCGTTATGAGAGTCAAATGAAAATAATTGGGCAAATCTGTATTGAAAGTTGTGTATTTTTGGTACGGTGGATTAATATTTTTATTGCGCGTAAATGTGTATTAGATTTACGTTTCACGATGCAAAACACGCATTCTTGAGTGGAGAGCAAAGAAAGATATACATTTAAATATTCCGAAATATTTCTACGAATATTATGAAATCGTCTCAAATTTATTAATCTTATTTCCAATGAATATTACATTTTATCACTGAAAGTAATTTTAGTGGGAGTAACCCAGAAAATTAAGCCTCTTCAGGTGCAACGCTGATGCAACGAAAATTAGCGATTGGTTGATTTAGGTCACGTGATTCGTGAGGGGGCGTGGGGTAGACATCGAGTAGGAGTGGCGTTGTCTGGTACGAGCGATCGCGCCTGTAATTTGTTTTCTATCGATTCAAATGTTTGCGTGTCAATAAAATTTTATGGCAGAAAGGTCGTCTTCATTTCCTAGTCAGACTGGGCCTTTCAGTGAGACGAATCGTACTGGGGTACGAGTCGTGCAATTTTTTACCTTTACTTTATTAGTTTCATTCGCTCCGCCGTAAGAAAATTTTACGCTCTGTCTCTTTCTTTTGTTACACCGCTCAAGAATAACCTACTATCATTTTAAGAGAAGTCTTTCCATCGTGAAATTATCGTATCTCGTGCACAACTCGTTTCGAGCTTCCACAAAATTCCTTCCACTCAGGAATTCGCCACACGTTCGTTAGTAGCTGCTGATCGCAATCATCTTAGCCCGAAGAGGCATCGCCAGTAGAGGGGACTCATTAGAATAATTCCATACGATTATTCAATCAACGTCGTTCATAATTAACAGGGTTCACGGTGATGTGGTGGTGGCAAGTTTACACGTGTGAGAGCGTGTGAGAGCTTCGAAAAAAAGGCGAGTAGCCGCTGGAGTGATCAACGGCAACGAGCAATTTAGGATTTTTCGAGGCGTAGCAGAACTAGACTGAAAAATCGACTAGCCGGCGCACGGTAGCAATTTGCTCGAGTGTTTTATGCATCATCCAATCAACCGGATGAATACTTTCTCGCTTCTTTTTCGTAACGACGAGGGTTTCTAACCTTGAGTCTTGAAAACTAACTGAAATATGGATTTCTCGTCGGCGCGTAAAAATTCGCAAACGTCTAATTATATCGTATAAAATTTCAGAAGATTTTAAAACAATTTGTACGTACTAAATTATTTTCGTCAGCCAGTCCTTCGTGGATATTTAATCCGAAGCGTTTCGAAAGAGTAGACTTTTTATAAATTCTTTCGTTGTCAACGTTGAATATTATAATTTTTGTTGTGACAGATCAAATTTTTGAAACGTAACTTAATTCAACTCGCAGTGTACCTGGCTCGTAATTGAACTGCGATTTCATTCGTTCGTGTAAATAATTGCTTTACCCATTAAATATTGTGAAGAATGTCATACTTTACTGCATGTTTATGTATATTGAAACATCTTGAAATTTCTTTGAATAAATAATATTCGTAACTACAAAACCTCTCTAAAATTTACGAAATTTTCATACAGATTACAAGACTGAGTTTGATCAGAAATAAAATCAGTAATTAAATTCATAAAAGCTTAAATTACGAACTTCGTAGCGTAAATTTCTCACGAATGCGTTAAAAATTCACAGACCTCCAATTTGGTGAATGAACACATAATTTAACAAAACGTGTATTACTATTATCAGATATTTATATTTGCTGAATTATATGTTTATTACATATACATCTAATACCAGTAAAATTTCAAAAGATTTCAAAACAGCTTTTACCTACTAAAAAATGTTCTCCAGCGCGTGGAAACCAGCGTGTGTGCTTTCAACAGTTTCCAAGAACGTCTCTCCGGCTTCGATCGTCGAGTGACCGCACGGCGAGTGCGAGACACGCGTCGAAAACCGGAAGAGGTGGCGTACCAGCGGGTATCGCCGGTCTCGTTCGTATTTCCGCCGGCTGGAATCCGGATATCTCGGCCGCGGGACAGCGTGCAGCTGCGCGAGCGGAATTCTTCGCATAAATTGTGCATGTGTTGCGCGTCCGTGGACGAGCGTGGGCGGTTGGAAGCCCGGCGCTGGTGGGGTTGCAGACCCTCGCTGGACCTCGCGGTGTGCCGCGTGGTCTGTCGGTGCGCGCGGTGTGAATAAATAATCGCGGAAATCTCGCCGCGGATATACCTGGACGGTGTGGTGAGTGAGACGTAAATGGAGATTCAGCCTGATTCCGCATCGATTTCCATCTGACGCCGGTGTCCGTTCTCCGCCGACGCCGCTGCCAGACCAGCTGGCGAATCGCGTTCCCCCCCGTTGTCATAAGCGCCGAGAATAGCACGAGGACGGGAGGATCGGCAATATACACATTTGTAAGTTGAAGTAAAGATGGCGGTTGATAGGCTGCAAAATAAGTTTTAAAATACAAAGATGCACAGATTATGTAAAATATTCAAAACACAGTATCTGTCGTATTAGTTTGTTTAATTATTCAATTATTTTCACAGGAACGTGAATTTGTATAAAAATCCGCAGTTTGACAATTAACGTTATTTGAAGCAGATAATAGACTCCAATTTTTTATGCATTTGTGAAAAGTTTTGAAGCACAAAGATACACATAGAATATGTAAAATTTTTAAAATACATCTATTCTACCTTTTGAATCATTTTTAGGGAGATATGAATTCAGATAAAAATCCGCAGTCTGATAATTAATATTATTTGAAGGGTTGAGATGCACAATTGTGAAATTTACTCTAACAATTTATTACAGTCCTTTATGCACTTTTAAAAATTAACATAATTACGTGATTAGATCCAAAGTAAAAAAATATTAACTTGTGCTGCTTAATGCTAAATAAAGAATACAAAAGAAAACGAGAAATTATAAGTAGTCCAAACGGATTCATCGAAGAAGATTCATAAAAGTTCTTCGTATGTCAAATTGATCAAATGATTTAAAGCAAACATAAATATATTTAAAATATTTGTATTTCAATTTTATCCGTAAAATGTTTACATGTCTGAAATAAATAAATAAGAGCGATCGTTCGCACAGTTTCGAGACTCTATAACTTTCTCAACGCGAGGTCCATCGGGGGCCCCCCTTCATCTCCCCGTTTTCTGAGAACGGAAGCAGAAGTAACAGAAACTCTCTCGGAGCAATATCAATTTAATTTTTCACCGACGATCGTTCCATTCTCAGTTATAGCGCCATGTGTATCCCGTGTAATTTATAGCTCATTAAAACTATTAATTTACTCCATAAAACGTGAGCGAGGAACGAAAGTTCGAACCGCGCGGCTATCCTTTTTCCGTGCGCTCGATAATGCCCTCGCCTGGGCCCCTTATAACGCGCGCGTGCGCGCGCGCGCGCACGGTCGAAAGCGAACACGGCGCGGATCGCCGGAACAGAAAGCGGCGCGGAGAGAAAGAAGGAGCGATCCACTCAATTATTTCTCGATCCCGCGGCGCATGAATGAACGAATAGATTCCGGAGACGCACGCGGCTGATAAATGCGTGCCGGCCGCGCCATTATTTTCTATAAACGGTCATTACTTGAATTTATAGCGCCGGCCGCGGCCGCGCGCTTGCGTGTTCGCCTGCGTGCGCGCTCGCCTTAGAAACTCCGCCACGAAACTCCAGTTCGTGTATTAAGTCGGACAACACGCTTCCTGCGTGCGCTCGTACGTTTCGCGTACCGTTTCGCGCATATACGTGCACGCGTGCACGGCCACGTGTGTGCGTGCACGCCTACGATCCGGACGCGAGACTTTATCGGAACGGACCCAGCTAAATTGGACCCAGCGCTGATACCCACCTCTGCGCTGGTCGACGTTCCGCGATCTCACGAGTCGCTAGATTTCACGTCGACGCGAGTGAAACGATGCTCTGGATCGGGATAATATTGGGGACTTGTCAGTCGGGGTGAGCCTCTTGCGAATACCACGACTAAAGTTGTCCGTCTCTTCTGAGAAGGTTTCTGAGATGACATTTTGGACAAGGGGCCAAAGAATCAATAAAGTTGCGTCAGTTGAGCTATGAAAATTATTTTTTGTACCTTTCCGTATTTTAATATCCAGAAATTTCGCGGTTGATGCTTTGATTTTTATAACAAATGACCGATCGTGGACAAGGCCCGATCGCGCGTTCCTTCGTTACAACGTTAGAGATATGCTTCTTAACGTTGAGTGACGAATGTTTAATGCTAGTGTCTTAATCAGTATATTTTTTATGGAGTAATCTCCAGCACTATGACGCGAACACGGTTATCGCGTGACGCCGTCTGACGATGGACGGAGCATTCTACTTGGAGCATTCTACGCTGTCTTTAGAACGTGGTTTGAAGCTTGGATAATTCGGAGATATCATGGAACTTTAATTAGATTGATAGAGAATGTATTCATTGTACATCTGCTTACAATTACCTAACGTTATTTTCAAACTATAGTCTAAAGATCGAAGAATTCGCGGTGTTTGAGTCATCAGTAGAACTCGCGATCGTTGAGTCCAAAAAATCTGCAAATCTGATTACTTGTATTCTAATTACGCAAAGGTAGAAAAAATAGAAACAGAAAAATAGTGAAATAAACTAAACTAAGTGCCGTTTAATTACCAATAAGAAATTGCCTTCAGGAATTATTGAAAGGAACAAACGAAAAAAGAAGAAGAAGAAGAAGGAACAAGTGCGGCATGTGCGACCAATGGAGAAAAAGACCCGATTAGATTTAATAACGCGGACAGTCGGCAGGATTTCGCAGGTGGTCGTGCATTTTTGTACGACTGCCGGCTGAAACTTCAGCCAGTTGTAACTCAAGTCAAGGGGCTACGCACTTGGCCGGCACAAAGCTATCTGGAGATCTTCGTTGCATTCTGCTGAAGAATAGACTTCTAACCGGTGTGAGATACGCGGCAGGCGAAGATCGCGTATCTCTCTCGGTCCAGGCTATTCTCTCTTCTGGCTTGCTCTGGTGGCTCGCGTCGCTACGCCGTTGCATAAACTCGCCACGAGTCGAGAGCCACCTCTCTCCAGCCTCTATCCACCGCTGTCGATGAACAATCTGCTCTGCTATTCTCGCGCATGCTGCCTGTGATATTGTTGCTCGATAGAGATGGTAGGTGTGTAGGTGCTTGCGTAAATATTGCGTTCGAAGTCAGGCAGTAGGTTTAAAAATAATTAAGCGAACAGCGAGTGTAGGGACCGATGGAGAAAATCTGCAAATCCAGAGAACAACATCTTGATGAAAAGTAGTACCTTGAGACTACATTGTAGAAAAGTAAAACTGAATATTTCGTTAAAACTTGCTTCGTTTCGAGGGGATGATGTTGGACGTACTTCCAAGATTTCAAGGTGACGTCTTTTTAAAATGAAACTATGTATTTTTCTTGAGATGGACATGATAAATTCATCGACCTGTCACGGTGAAACACTCTCCTTTGAGAGATAGAGTAAATCAATGCATTGAAAGGCAGTAATTTGACCTTGAACAATCTTGTCAATGGCTACATGTCCATCTGAAATAAAATACAGTTTCAGTTAAAAAAACAAAGATTATCTTGACCTTTGTCCACCTAGACGAGACTTTTGGTCAGCACAAAATGTTCCCCTCGAATCAAAAAGTGAAACATTTCTTTTATAACAAACAGTTTAAACACACGATGTATATATACATTTGCTTATTCAAGCGCACATGTTGAACATTTAATCAAATAAAAATACGCTTGAACCGTGGATGAATCGCACCAATCATCCTCAATTTCGTTCGTTTGCGATCGACAGCCACGACACACCGACAACAACGAAGCAAGAAAAATTCACCGAGGCAAGTCCTCGACAGGGACTCTAATTCCACGACACTCGCGCACACACGAGCGCGTGTGGCATTCCTTGGAGAGCGGCGAATCGGCGAGCATCGAGAGCATCGAGGCCGGGACATTTCGCCCGGATCGAATCGCATTCCGAACTGGCGGAGAGTTAACGGGCCGGCCGCTGGCATAATTAATTCTTCCGGGCGGCAACACACAAGAGCGAGAGCGCACGCGGAGGATCCCTTAAGGGCTCCCAGGTGGCCTGGACCGACTCGCGGCTCTTCCGGCGACCTGGCAGCCCGGAGAGAGCCAGCTGAAAAAAAGTACTACGCGCCTCGCCGCGAGAGAGAGCAGAGGTTGTACTATCTACGAGGGCCCTCTTTGTGCGACTCGTGCCGCCACACCTGCGCCAATGTACCGACCATTGCCACCATCCACCTCTGGCCACGGGGACATGCGGAATATAGGACTACCCATATAGGTACAGAGGAATGTCCTCCAGGAAGTGGACGGCCAGCGCTCCGGCCGACACCGCGAAAAACCGGAGCGAACGAAGGAACAAACTTCTTTGAATTGTCCCGTGATTTTGATGTTAACGAGCCACGTTCGCCGTTCGACGTTCCCGTTGGCCTCAATCGTTGGCACGTTCGTGTGCACCAGCGACAAGGGGGAATGAATGGAGGGTAGGTTAGCGAAAGAGGGAATTTCTTGGACGTTTCTATCATTTTTGTAGAATCTGATATATGTTCCGATACACTGTTGGATGTCAGATGCACTGATTCGCGAAAGTTATTTAAACGAACAAGCTAGGTTATCGATTCCCAAGCTCTACGAATTGTCTCACGACTAGAATGACGCATGGCGAGTTTAGAATTTTTATAGCACATCTAGTAATTTAGTCGGAAATTAGCCCGAAACTCGAGAAAACTACAATGTTATTTAAACGATGGAATTTTTAATTATTGAGAATCTGAATCCTAAGTGGCCAATTACCAAGTAGTCTTATTAAGAATGATGCATTTACGATCGGCAAAAATTCGAGAAAACCGTGTTTCTCCGCGCAGAAAAAAATTCCAGCACGAAAACGCTATATTTCGCGCGACATCGGGTAAAAATATTGTCAGCAGCCTGTTACCTGTGCTCGAGCGACGACGATCGGCCTGAATCAGCTCGGTACGTACAGAAAAGACGTTGGAACCGGCGCGTGTAAATCATTGATCGGATCTAGCTGCTTTTTCGCCATTTCTTCCTTTCACCCCTGCCGAGGTCTATTGAGACGCCTTGGGTAACGGATCGTCCCATAGTGTGAGGGCCCGTACGCACACTGGGCTGCGTCGTAGTTTCGCGCTCTCCGCTCGTACCATCGCGGTGCACTGTCGCGTCCTTCGGGCTACGCGACGCCTACGCGCCGGCAAAAATACCCATCGAACGACCTGTAATGAATACCTGCTTTCGTACCCCCGTTTACGCTGCCAGGGGAACGGATTTTATAGAAAACCGTGTTATTACCGACGGCGAACGCGCCGCGAAAGGGAAACGCGTTCAACTGGGAAATTTTACGTTTCATTGTTGAGCATTGCCAGAGCACCGTGCAATTTGTCGAATGTTACGAGGTTGGTATTGAAAGCGCTGTTTAGGGAAATTTAAGCAATCGTTTTGCGGCACGATGCGAGTGCCATTTTTTAAATTTGTTTCGACAGGCACTGGCTGGATATTTGCGATACGATCGATTAGCGGTTCTAGTGAAATAAAAAATTTCTTCTTTCCAATGGTCTCAGGTTCTAAAGTGTCTTCCGAAAATTGACGAAATCAACTGACGATAATTGTCAAGTTTCGAAAAATGCAGGTGTTCAGCTTCAAAACCACACACAAAGACGATTTCTCTATGCTTCTCCTTGGTAATCTTCGTGTATCAAGTACTTCGGGTATAATCTATGAAATCGAACTCAATACAGCGTCGTTTAAATTTCGAGCTCGACGTGACATGATTCTGAAGAATATCGTCTGAAGCGGGCCTCGAGCCGGAAAGAAACGAAGACGACGTCGAGACGGATGTTCCGCTGGCCGCGATTAATCCAAGGATTTATCGCGATCCTTCGCGCGTTGCTCCGGGCTGAAATAAAGTTTCACCGCAATCGTGGAGGCGCATGCGAGCGATATCTTTCTAGCTGGTAATGAGAAAACGCCTTGGGCCCGACTTTGACACGGGACACCGTATGCAGAGACGAGGAAATAGGCTCGATACGTCGACGAATGTTAATCAGCGACGATATTTTGCATGATCAGATACGTGGAATACGATCAGATATATTATTGTAATCGCGCAACAATCGGCGACGAACAGCGCTCCACGAACGAGCTCCACGCATGAATTAATAGCGACGATCATTCTTAGCTCTATCGAGCCAAGATTACGGTCATTGTGCAGCGTCGTTTTCTAATTGAACTTGCTGCAGGTGATTCATTATTTAATATATTATAGTAAATTATTTGCCTATTCTCAATTTAAACTGCTGAGAATCGCAGGCGAATATCTCGAGAGTTTGAATTTAAATTCTAAAGTTTGTCATACCTCTGCAAACCTGATCCGAGTAATTTACTCAAATCAGAGCAAAAGTGGAAATGTAGTTGCGTTTTTTATCGAGTATACATATTACAAACCCAACTAAAAATTTATTTATTTTATTATAGATTCAGGTAATCGCGTTATATTTTTTTCAGTTTCTTCAGGGTGGGCCAAATAAATCCGTAAATTTTTAATTATATACTCTTTTTAATGTTTTTTCACAGATCCTCAAAAAATAATGACAAAAAATCATTTAATTTCAAAGTAGCGAAATTAGTTTCCTCTTGTACTTTGATATTTTATTAAAAAAAAAATAGGTAAAAAAATTTTGGTCCACTAATAATACTAATAATACTCGAAATAGAGGAGCGAGAAGACGTTACGATCATAAATTCGATCCGTGCAATCGAGATTGTGCACCTTGTGAGTTATAAAAGGGGATACGTGCAAGCAAAATTCCGAACAAAAGACGAGTCGATCAAGAGGCGTGAAAAATGCCCGGGCAGCACGCGTTTCTCCCCTAATGCATAAT
>KQ435732.1:3213375-3224324 GCA_001276565.1 Melipona quadrifasciata | reverse complement strand
CCTGTAATCCAGTTCTGTCTCGGCCCAATCAGGCCGCCGCGCTTAGGGTTATACCGGCGAACAACGAGACAGCCGGTGGCCGAGGTCCTGATTACTATCGCCAAGATCAAGGACGTCCACCTACGCCGTCGTGTGTACCGTTACCATCGAATTCGTGACCAACCTCGCTCCAAACGCGGTCCTTATCGTCTAATTAATTTCTTTTTTAATTGCACCGTTGCTAGGCTGAAACCTCACGTGTACGATATGTAGGTCGTTCCTGTTGGAAGAAGTTTTTTCTTTTTTTTTTTTTTTTTCTAGGAGGGAAGGATGAGAGAAACTGTTTCGACAGAATGTTACTCACACTGTGTGTGAATTGTAATTATATCAAAATTTTGATACAATTACCACGAAGATACGATTTAATACGTTTATTTACATCCTTGTCGTGTTAAAAAATTTATTATTAGGATGAAGTTGAAATTAACGAAACTCATTATTTCATCGAGAATTTTATATAAATTTTCATCGTAGTTCTGTGAAACTAGTGGAACTCGTTGTTCCATATAAAACGAATCCCGATTGTATGAAATATTAGGGAGTGATTTTAATTTTAATCTGTATTAATGGATTTTAACTTGTAATACGTAATACGTATCAAACGTAATTAGTATCAAACGTAAATTCTGCAAGAAATTGCTCAGCAAGTTTAATCCGCCGAGAAAATAAAATTGAATAAACTCTACATGTTGCTAATTTTGTGGCCAGCGCGGGACAAGTTAAAGCAGGTGCTGCAGAGTGATTTAGTGTGGTTGCATCTTGCAGGATTATTTAAGACCGATAGTCTCGGACGAGGGTTTCGGTATACCGAATCGTTTCAATCACACGCAGTGTTGAATAAATTAAACTTGCAAGGTAGCGAATACGTGGAAACGATTTTAAACAACTAAAAGTTTATATCCACTTCTATTATAAAAAATTGTAGATAATGGTATCAGTTTAACTCCTCGATATATCGTTTCGTCTGTGAATTTTTTATCAATTCATACTACTAAATTCTGTTTTCAATAATGAAATGAAATCATTCAGGAATTTGTTTCATATTCTTCTCGTCAACATTTCTTTCGCGTACAAAGAAATATTTATAAGAATTACTATAAATTATCGTTTAATCTCAATTCATCTTACTTTGAAAACTTCTGTATCGCATCTCTCGAAATAACGCCCTCTGTGAGTACAACTTTCGTCAAATTTTTCTAAAACTTCGCAATTTTTGCAAGTGTCCGTCCTGCGTTGTTGCATCATCGACCGCAAGAATCAACGCGCGCCATTTGTCACGGTTAAATAACAAAAGCGAGCCAGGTAGATTATCAACTTAACGACGATGAATTCACGTCGGGACGCTAACCATGGAAAATGCAACCGGTCGTAAATCACGTTGAAGGACGCATAAGTAATAACCGACATGATTTGAACGGTCTAGAGCCTGGCGCTCTACGTTGCGCCTGCGTTTGCTTCTGTTAGAACCATCGAGATTAATTGAAGTGGATCAGTTCGATGTAGCCGAGACGATGCAACGCGCGACGTCCCGATAAACGACGCGGCAACAAGTTGCAGAGATATCGATCCAACTAGAGAATGTTCCTTTTTTATCACTGAAAGTGATTTCAGCGGGGTTAACCCAGAAAATCGGGCCTCTTCAGGTGCAACGCTGATGCAACGAAAATTAGCGATTGGCTGATTTGGATCACGTGATTGGCAAGGGGGCGTGGGGTAAACCTCGAGTAGGAGTGGCGTTGTCTGGTACTGAGCGATCGCGCCTGTAACTTGTTTTGCATATCAATAAAATTTTAGGGCAAAAAAGTCGTCTTTTTCTAGTCAGAACAGTTGCTTCTGGGCCTTTCAGTGAGATGAATCGTACTGGGGTACGAGTTGTGCAGTTTTTTCCTCTTGTTGTGCCTTCAGTCCTATTGATTCTTCAACGTATCGTTTTCAGATCGGCTCGGTTGAAGTTTTCGACGGCAGTAACACGCTCCGATGCTCGAATGCTCGATTTTTCGAGAGTTGCGTAATGCTTGATAGAGAGTGGAACTTGGTAAAAATGTTTGCTGATCACATTCCGTAATCGATAAAAATGCCGCGTCATTCATGCTCTGATGAATCTTGAACTCTTAACTGGCTGATCGTTGGACGTCGAGTCGATGGAAATTTCGTTTCCGAAAATTTTAATCCCGTTGAATTTTACTAGGCTAAAACCTACCGCGATCATCTGTAACAACAATCGACACAGATGTTATTTGAGGATTAATTGGGTGAAGTTAATTACGTTGATATTGTTAGTACGAATAGACGGTAGGAAATTGAGAGTTGCGATTGGATTATGTTGACGTTGACACACACCGAAATATTTTTGTTGAAGTTGACTTTGTATTAGGTACAAATTCACATAACTAGATCTACAATTCACATAACCAGATCGATCAACCGAGGATGACAAACTAATGAACTTCTGATGTCATTTTCAAATTGATTGATACTGCGTTTGAATGATTTATTGATATTAAAATTATCCAGTATAAATGAACCTTAATTTGTAGAACTGCAAAAAAGGCGTCTGATAGGTGCACATGAACGATCTAATTTGGAGAATGATTGGTATTTTAAAATATATCTTTTTGTTTGTCTATTATTTTCCTATGCGTTTGTAGAATTCAATATTCCAATGTCACCTAAGGTTTCTATGCTACATCGGAATTTTCGTAGTATTCGTACGTTGTCGTCAGCTAATTTTTGTGTTTTACATTTTAATCTTTACTATATTTGGCAAGTATTTCTTTCGTATTAGAACGCATTTGTCATACGTGCGTGTCATGTATTTTTCTTCTGTAAATATTACCAAACTCCGACTAGGTTGTTGCGTATTGATTGAAACGTGTGATCGTTTGAGAGACTAAATTAGAATAGATCTTCACAGTTCAGAGTTTGACGAAATTATTGACAGCGAACTATCAGATTCTGATTTGAATTATTGTGAAATTTCAGTGTGTCAGCCATGTCTGATTCTTTGGCATCCACTAATGAACAAAACAAAAGTGTGTTTGAAACATATATGAAAAATATATATGGAGCAGATGACCGACTTGATAATTAGATTATAACTTGTTCAAAAATGAAAAACTTGTTCCTAGTTACTCTGGAGTAACGTTAATATTTGTGTTTGTCTGTATGTATTTGTGTATTGCTGTATTTTGATTTCTTGCGAGTACTTCCATTTCAAAACACGTATCCGCACTGCCGGGTTTATTTCGTGATAAGAGCCAGAGTAGAAGTAGAATTCACGATGAAACAGATCGATACACTCTTGACTATAAATCATGCCACGTTTGCACATTTTAATCACAAGCTTCGATAAAATAAGTCTGTACTTGAATGCTATCTGAAATCATGTTTTCAAATTTAATTTCACGATGAAATTAGATAAACGGTAAACTCTCAACTATAAATCGGTTTATATTTTCTGTTCTGACGCAAGCTCTGATCAAAACAGATCCGTACGGTACGTGTTATTGGAAATCGCCCATTCGAAGTACTTAAATTCTCGACGAGAAATATACTGGAAATGAAGTTTGCGATAGAACAGATAAGTACATGTTTATACTCCATAAAACGAACGATTTAGTAAACGATCGTCTCTAAACATTTCTCGAATTTCCGAGTATCAAACGCACGAAAAAAGAAAAGAAAAAAAAACACACACACACACACACACACGACTTCTGACTGTAACTGTAAAATTTTTATCTCGCACATCGTTGCTCGATGATATTTAAGATATCAAATTTACATACAAAATTACTGTATTACACAGTGTGCACAGGCATGCTTTGTGCTACATTGCTTTGTGAAAGGATAATTTCGTTAGCTCTCTATATCGGAACAGTGTGTTATCTCAGGGCATTATCAGGCGGACCTGTCTGTCAATGTTGGCAATGATTTAATCTTTAGTGGCAATAGACTTCCATTTATCTACGAATATAGTTACGTTGGGAACGACGCCATTTATTTTCGCCTTTGAATTTTCATTGGGGCATCGAGATTGACGGCGGTAGTTTGGACGAGTGTGGGCTAGTTCGAAGTGATCGATAGCAACATCGATAGCAATTTGCACGATGTTGCCCTGTATTCAGGCACGTTGCTGTTATCTTCTGCGAAATGACAACGGGGAGGAAAAGGCAAGGATTATTTTAAACGTTGCGAGCGAAATTATACGATATATACTTACGGTTTGACGGAGAACTATCGTGATATCGAACGGCTCATAGCGATCGATCAAAGTTCGCGAGACGTGTTTGATCGATTCATATTTATGGAGCAATGGGATAATTGTACGGTGTACTGGCGATAGGTATATACATACATCACAGGATCTAATAAGGTCTGGAAACGCGATGCGAGCTGATGTTTGCTCTAGATGTTCGTTCTGCGTATTAAAATCTTGCGCATATTAAACCTAATATATTGCCGGTGGTTGATAGAAATTTCTATCGACGAAGAAAAATAATACATTGGGGATACCATGATATTAGGAATATATATAATTATATTCAGATTTCTATTAAAGTTGTATTAATTCTCTTTATTTTTTTGTATTAATCTTTTCAATTTCAATGCAATCATCGATCAAATTAAATAACAAATGGAGTGGAGTAAAGGTTTCTTCGTAGAAATTCATATTTAATTTCCAATGGAAAGTTTTTGAACGCTTTTACGACGTGGGAAATTTTGTCGACATGAAAATTGTTACTATTGTTAATGGGAATTTTAGATAAGTTCTACTTTTGAGATAAGTTCCACAGGCCTGGAGTTATTAAAACTTTTCTGTCGTATTGTAACGATCCTTTAACGATCTCAAAAAGGTGAAATTTCTTTTATTTCTTTAAATGTTTCAATTAATCGTACACGCCGTAGCGGTGAAAGCCGCGATTTAACGATTACATTGCAATCCTTCTGTCATAGATTTTCTAGCTTTTACAATCGAAAGAGGTCATCCGCGTAATCCGGGATTCAGTAGAGCATAAACGCCATTATCAGATCGATCACAGAGGAATGTGGTCGCGACTATTTTCACTCTGAATATATTAAATATTATTCATTAACAGAACAGCGATACGCGCTCAAAGAATAACCCGAGAATTCCTTTCGGGCGGCGCATGAATTTCAAATAAGCCTGGCAGATTTCGAGTCCATTTTCGCAAACCGGAATTCCTTTTGCGTGCCAGGATCAAACCGTTCTCATCTGGAATTCCTGTCGGTTCTTCGAAATGAATTTCATTCAATTACCACTAAATCTGTTTCCGTCATTCTCAGGCACATTTTTGAGATTGTAGTAATGACAAAATGAAAAATCAGACCTAATAATAAAAACGTAGATACAGTCAAAAATCGAGTGTAATTGTGCAAATTTCTCGACATAATTGTTTAAAAATACGAGAAATAAAAATACTTATCCATATTATTTAGGTGCTTTTTTATAAAATTGTACATTAACGCTAATTGACATAATTTTCACGATTACAACCATTACAATTATTAAATCATCCTTTCGAATTATAATCATCATAACTACCAAATTGATCATAATTGTTAAAATTGTACCGACGTAATTTTCGTTTCACCAAAGTGCAACTAAAATCTCGAGATCCGAATAAAAACTTCGGAACGTTACGAAGAAGAGCCGTTTAAAAAAGAATCTACGACTCGTGCACGTCGTCAGCTTTGCCAAAAGACGAAATCGAACGATAACCTCGCCGAGGGAATAGTTGAAATAATTTCGAAATCGTTCAAAGCCCGCGGAACGCGCACTTCTGCCGATTGATTAGCAGCCAATTAGGATTCCGCTGGCTGCCTCGAGCAACTAACGATTCGCCGGCACCGGGGAATTGACCGATCGTCGAAAGGATAACGCGATTTTCGTTTGGAATTCGCTTGGCCGTCGTCGGAGCGGGGCCCGGCGCGAGTGTCTAATCTGGAAGTTCGTGCCAGTAGTGGTCCGGTCGACAGGAAGATTAGTTGCACCGGGATGGCGCATAACGCTCGGTCGATAGAGAAGCTCAAAGGGACGGGGCCAGCGAACAGATGGTATTCACATTCCAGCCAGTTTGGCTCGCCTCCGTTTCCAGCCACCTTGCGCGATTTTGTATTCAGACGTATAACAGTGGCCGCCACTTTCGTCCGGTCTCTTGATAAATATTGGATCGCGTGCCCGAGTATGTTCGAACGCGAATTGAAACGATCGTGGCCTTTTTACCGACCGGCCGGGGAAATAGTAGGAGAACTGGTTTTAATTGCCCCGACGTAGAATGATTGAAATTGTTTGGATGATTATTGCGGTTCTTGTTTTGTTAATCGCGCAGCGAACTATAGCATTCGCGGGTAAATGGAAAAGGGGTGTACGTTGTTAATAGCGGTGTCAGCGAGTCGCGGTGAAAGTGGATTTCGTCGATGTTTAATTGTCCGCGTTGCTCGTTCAACGAAGGGAGATTGAATGTAAGTTCTTCCGAGTTGTCCAAGTACAGAGTTTCGTAGAATATTGTTGACTATGCGACTGCTGCGTGTTTTATTAATTGCTCGATCCTTTTCTATAAAATTAACTTACACGCGTGCATCATTTTGTTTATCAAATTCTGTCCTTAACTTTAAACGAAATTATGAATCGTACGTCAACTAAAATCTGATCTTCCTTGAAACAGCTGGTTTTCATTCCTATCATGGCGTTAATCATGAATTAAACTGTTATAGTTAGGTTCAAGCAATACCACCAATTTTTATGAACGAATAACAGTCTTCTAACAAGTATCATACGTCCCAAATTCATAAATATAACAATATACAAATTGTCATATGAAACTCATAAGCTTAAACTCATATAAAATTAATATAATTCCAGTCGGACACTTTACAGATTCTAGAGACTAAAATTCCCAGCTTATCGATTAAATGGCTGCCATCACGCACGAGTCGAATGGCAGACACGTTGAGACTGAAGACGCGATGTTTTTTTCCAAGCGATTCCCGCATAGGTTGAAGAGTTGATCACGGGCTTTCATCTATCTGGCAACTTAAAGACGCGTCGCTTTTAGGTATTTCATGAAACGAGAGTACCCTCTGGCAACCGAGGTCTCGTCCCTCCTCCCGAGAACGTCAACCGCATCGATCGCAAGCATTCTTTTTAACAACCGTTCGTTCAGCGAGTACCACCTTGGTGGATTTTGCAAAACAGGTTCATTCAGGAGGGACACTCGCGCGTCTGCGTTGCCGTAATATTACAGCGGATAACTACATAATCAGCGTGGACCGCGTTTGAGAACGTAGTACAATGTTGCTCCCGATGAAATTACCGCTACGGCGAACTGTTAATTATTTCCTTTCGGCTCCGTGTTCCGTTTCGTCGTGCTTGTAAATTTCAAACGCGTGCATTGAAACGTCTCTGCCGCAGATCCTTCCGCGGTTATTTTGCAAAATTGAAATTAGTAGCTTTTAACGGTGGTGGTTCGGTGTTCCGCGCAGAATGTCGGCCATTGATTGACGATTTAATTGGCTAGAACTATCCGGGATGACGAAATTGATAGCTGCAGCATTGGTTAATTAAAATTTCGAGGCAAATATGATGGTAATAGATGTTGATAGTTCCTCGTAAGGTCGTAATTTATTATCAGTATTTTCTGCGACTGTTTGAAACGACGAGTAGATTTTTTCACATGTTTCTTTCGCCTTTTTTTTCTTTGTAAGATTCGCGTTCTTTTGATTGAATCAGAAGCTTTCACACAAGATAGTTTATAAAATTTTAGTCAAAACACTGTAGTTGTTAGAATTTATGTAACAAAATTAGTATATACTTTGTATATATGTGAAGCTTTGAAGTATTATACGAAAATTATTTATCATACAATACTGTATATTATAAACGATAAAAGTTGAATCCATTTAATTTTTACGCTGTTTCCAACAAACCACGACGATTACACTTCTCGCATGAGAAATCAATTTCTCGTCAAACAATCGCGTTTGAAGCTACCGTTTCATTAAATTTCTTACAGTTCATTAAAAAACATATTCGTTTCAACTCTGTTGAAAAAACATTAACGTCGGAAATATCGATCGTCACATTTCACACTGTAAAGACATTAGATGCGCCATTATTTCCAGTCAGACGGTCAATTTCCCCAGATCTCTCTGTAGTTTTCAATAACAACAACAACAACAAACAAAATTAAAAAAAGGAAAAAAAAGGAAAAGAGGTACACACAGGTACAATCTGTTTCTGAGATCGACGCACGCTTGAACGACACGTCGTGCCGACCGCTATCGATCGGGGACACGATAATGGCACCGATACAAAGCATCGATAAACGTAATTGTGAACGACGCTGCTGCTGATTCACTGGAGGGCCCTGATTTTCCGGAGCCGGGGACCGGTTGGCTACCCCCCCTGCCAGATACGACGCGCCATTTTCTTCTCCTTTTACTCGCCGAACCCGCCTATAAATAGTGAAAATTGCCGTAATTATACGAGAAGGGAGAGAGAGAGAGAGAGAGAGAGAGAGAGAGAGAGAAAGAGAGAGAAAGTAATCGGCCACGTAAGGCCGGTGTGCCGTGGGGCGATACTTGCGATTCGTAAAGCAACGTGCTCGATTATCGCGAAACCTTCTCTCCTCGGAGAGGAGACTTTTCAAGAGGAGGCGTAATCGGGTTTAACGTTAATCGCTGGCCATTTCTACTCGTTCGGATAAAGCCTATAAAGCCTACCGATGACGTCAACGATTTACGCTGATGAACACGTCGGTGATGCGATAATGTGTTGGTAATTCGATATTGTTTTCTCATTTTGCAAACGTTCGAGAAAATCGGAGGGCGGGGGGGGAGGGCAATAATGATACGTTAGTAGTCTGCGGAGTTAATTTATTCGATATCTCGTTTAATAGGGAGTTTTCCTCGTTCTTTCCGTTCGTTCGTTTCGATCGAGATTTGATCTGGTTAACATCAAGTTTCTTGGTACATAAAGCATTTCTTGCTTAGATCGTACCTACGTGTCTTAATATCTTTTTTACTCTTGTTAATATGTTTTAACATTCTTCAATTTTTTTTTATAATATCCCGAATTAATTTTTGTCACGTGTCAAATGTTGAATCGAGTGAAAAGTTTTCATCATTTGGAAATTGGCCGGTGAATTTTTCTTCTTTATCACTGAAAGTGATTTTAGCGGAGGTAACCCAGAAAATTGGGCCTCTTCAGGTGCAACGCTGATGCAACGAAAATTAGCGATTGGTTGATTTGGATCACGTGATTGGCAAGGGGGCGTGAGGTAAACCTCGAGTAGGAGTGGCGTTGTCTGGTACTGAGCGATCGCGCCTGTAATTTGTTTTCTATCGATTCAAATGTTTGCGTATCAATAAAACTTGATGGCAAAAAAGTCCTCTTCATTTCCTAGTCAGAACAGTTATTTTTAGGCCTTTCACTGAGACGAATCGTACTGGGGTACAAGTCGTGCAGTTTTTTTTTTTTTCTTCAATAATCCGATGTGTTTTAATATTTCGCAATTTTTGACATTTTCACCTTCCGTCAATTGAACGATTTGAAGAATTCCAACGAGAAGTTCTAATATTCGCTCGAGATTCGTTCACCTTTTAAATTAATATTATTACCCGGCACAATAAAATCGTTTAAACATCTAGTATTTTGTGTTGAAATGCGTTTGAATTAAGTCGTCAAAATACCTTATTAAATTATTACATTAATTTACATGCTCATTCTCTAGCTCCATTTCTCCACATCTTTATCTTTAACTCATCGTCTTCAGAAACCGATTGAAATCTTCAAGCTTAATCTCATTACTAACCTCTGTCTCGATTTGATATAGACATTGATCTAAAATAACCAAGACCCATTAACGTCGATTCAATCGCGCGATTAACAGTCTGGACACAGTCGCGAACAATTAAGCCTGACGACACGTAGCGCGTATCATCGGGAAAATCAGGAGTTTATGCATCAAGTATCGAAGTGTCTTTCTGAAACGCTCTGAATCCTCCTCGTACAACGCGTGACGCGTCGTTTTTTAACAATAGCGAGACACGCAAAAATCAATTAAAACGTATTAAGCGATAAACGAGATCGTTCGTCCGTAAATGCAACCGATGCATCCTACGGACAAGCGTAATTATACGGATGATAAGGTTTGCGTGCGTTTGACGAGGGACAAAACAAGAGTGTAACGAAGCGGCACGGCTCTCGATCGAGGGGCAAGTGAGACGCGTCGAGGACGTTTTTCATCGTTTGGCTCGATCGATCGATCGATCGATCGATTGACCGATCGAGCTCGCTGAAACGCTCGACTCGATCGATTAGACCCACGGAAGAAATTTTTTCCTGTAGATCCGAAATTACGATATCGGGATACCTCTCGAGGTGGCTCGATCGCATTCGATTAACGGCGACACAGCCAGCGAGATGCGTGACTGAAATGAATTCCGCCACCATCGAGTCGCGTGAATTCTTGGTCCAAGGGGTGTCGGTGATTTGACAGTTTCGAATTTTATTCGACGACGAAGCTACTTTGCGCTAATGACTCCATAATGTCGACTTTGATTGATGTGGTTACGACTCGAAGGCTATATTACTTTTATAATGTTTATGATTATATTATAATACCCGTTTGATGTCGTTTGATTTGTGAATTTCTATGTATTTTTACGAATGGGACTTAATATTAAAACTGTAGGGGGGGATTTAATAGTTTATCTAATAGTTATTTATTTAATAAGTAATTGTTCCTACAGTTTAGTCTAGACCGTGAAATAAAAAAACTGCACGACTTGTACCCTAGTACGATTCGTTTCACTGAAAGACCCAGAAGTAACTGTTCCGACTTTTTTGCCATAAAATTTTATCGATATGCAAACATTTGAATCGA
>KQ435732.1:3195319-3212963 GCA_001276565.1 Melipona quadrifasciata | reverse complement strand
GGTTACGTAAAAGGAATACAGACGTTCCATAACAAGTATTGTAAGTTCTATACGTTTGCACTTCTAACAGAATTATAACTCTATTGACACGTATTAAATTCTAATTCATAAATCTGTGACACGTAATGCTAATTTGAATGTAGAAAATACTCACATTACAGTCAATTAAGTTGGTCGTCTCTTACAGTCGTGCAAATGAGAAAGCGTTCACGTTCAATTTAATAAATAATTTTCATAAATAAATAATAAGTAATTTTGATAAAAACATCGGATGTCCGGTTTATTTTAATTAGTCAATGCTTGGATGTTTTATTTAGTTCTGCACATTACTATTGAAACAAATAGAAACTTTTGAACAAAGGTGTGCATTCTCATTCTAAGAAAAATAATAGCTTCTTGAAGTGAATAAATATTTCGTTCGCAACATCATCTTTTTATAACGGTGAAATTTTAATTAATCATACCAAAAAAATTCGAATTGTAATATGTAGAGGAAAAGCTGGTTTCTTCCGAAAAAAAAGTGGAGAGAAATCACTGTCAGTGGAATCTCGCGTTACGATTAATGTCCCTGTCAAACTTAAAAGATCTTAAAACTCTCGATCGAGATGCATCGAATAACGAGGCACATGCGCGAAGTTTCAAGGTCCGCGGAAATTACCGGAAGAACAGCAGGGGGTTCGAGGTGGTCGATCGGCGATCGATCGGCAATTCTCGGAGGCGCTGCAAAATACACAAGAAGCAGGACGAACGGCGAAAACACCGGCTGCCCGGTGATTGAGATCGTGATAACGATAACGATCTTGTCGGCGCGCGAAAAAGCTGTCGGCCCGTTTTTTTGCCACCGCGTGGCCAACGCGATGCACGCGGGAAAGTGAGCGGGTTCGGCTCGTTCCGCCCACGCTTTCGATGTTGTTTGCCGCGGATCGGTATGTTTGCGGGCGTGCTTTGCAAATAGGCGGCGGCTTGGAAGGACTGTCGCACCTTTTGACGAGGAGCAAGCGAATGCCTCGTTTGCGTTCATATCAAGGAGATAATTGATGCAATTTTGCATCACGTGCGCCACCGTTAGTGAATAAGTAAGCGGCGAGCAGTTTTATATTCATGCAAATATAAGTATAAAGAAGTGGAGATTCTTCGCATAAATCAATATTTGGTATTAAACGGAGTGATCTATCAATCAATCGTTTTGTGGTTTTACATCGTGTACGCCACCATTGATAAATATTTCAAAATGTGTAACGACTAGTTTTATAATTTTTAAAAGGGTATTCTATTTTTGTGTAATTACGTATTTTTGGATACATAGTCGCAAATTTCGGAACCTTATTTTTTGAACGAAATACAACTGCTTCGTATATTTTCCTGAGATATCGCAATATTATTTTACGTATTTTAGAAAAATAATATATCGCGAATAAAATATTTCTCTGCGTAGAAAAGTAGAAATTATTTCTTTCGAAATTTTCAACGATATCGCGAATAAAATATTTCTCTGCGTAGAAAAGTAGAAATTATTTTTTTCGAAATTTTCAGCGGACAGTGTACTTGGTATAGACAATATATATTATTTTCGCGAAGATGATTAAAAAAAATGAAGCCTACATAAAAAATTAATTGTTACAAATATTAAAGAAGTATTAAAAATACTGCAAACGTGTTTTACATATTTCTCCACGTTATATTCGCACAGAGTGTTATTCTTAATGAAACACAGCTTCAGTAGTCGATTACATATTCATTATCGATGTTTTCGACCGTTGCAGAGATTTCTTATTTATCGTCGCGGCTGGTTAATTAACGCCCTCCCTTTTTCTCTTCCTCTCGAGTTCGCCTCGAATGGCACTAGTTACCGCTAAATATAAACTCATTATAACAGCAATTAATGAGCAGCTGCGTGGCATTAATTGCAATCACAAAATCCAACCTGACAATCGGCGCAGCCAAACCCTCCCAGGTTTTCGTTTGGTTGTTTATGCTCGTGTACCACGATACGAAAGGACTCATTTAAGAGAATCGCGTGCACGGGTGATTATCACGCCAGATTTTTAACGCCGCGCCGCCTGCTATTTGTCATGATTTGCGTTTCATTAATGGCGAGCGGCTCGTAAAGTTTAAACAGGCTCGCGAGTACGTCACTGAACGCTCACTGGCTAACTGTGAAAAATTGCACACGCCACTGTGAAGCACGCGGCCGTTGCTCGCAGTTATTCAAATTGCGCTACTTGAACGAGAAACGCAGTCGGTTTTTCTCCTTTCCGAGACTTGTTCGACTCGCTTTTGTCTCACAAAAAATGAATGGTAATTGTTATTCGAATTTACACTCGATAAACTATGATATATGTGATTTTAGCGGGAAGGCCTCTTCAGGTGCAACGCTAATGCAACGAAAATTAGCAATTGGTTGATTTGGATCACGTGACTCGTGAGGAGGCGTGGCATAGACCTCAAGTAGGAGTGGCGTTGTCTGGTACTGATAATCGCGCCTGTAATTTGTTTTGTATCGATTCAAACGTTTGCATATCAGTAAAATTTTATGGCAAAAAAGTCAACTTCATTTCTTAGTCAGAAGTTGCTTTTGGGCCTTTTTTCAGTGATATGAATCGTACTGGGGTACAAGTCGTGCATTTTTTTTTTTTTTTTTTTTGTTATGAATTCGAATGTTGCAAATACTCGTGCAATTTCATATTTTTATAAGGATAATTTAAAAAATGAAATCCAAGTAGAAAATTATTAATGTCTGAACTTCGTGGTATCAAAGTAAAGTACTTGCTGGTAACTAGAAAATTATTCGCCACCGATTTCTTCTATTCGAACGCGGAATGAAGATTTTAAACAAACGCAAGTTCGCTCTGTAATGTCTACAGGTCTTGAATTGATACTTTTCGTCGTCACATAATCCGTACGATGGAAATTCGCAAAGAGCAGGTTCTCTGCGTCTATTGCACGACTGGATCACGAGGCAGTCAATTTCACGTGACGGCGAATGAAGTCGTTAAGAAGGTAAAGGCTGCGAAAATGACCGCGACGATCTGTATCGATTACGAAGCGCGGGGAGATTCGATTTCGAATCGGTTCCGCTGTTGGTGGTTAATGGTTGTCGACATAACACACACTGGCCATTGAGACCGTGATTTTACGTTGGTTTTTATTCTTGTGCGAGCGTATAAGTCAGATGAATCCGAGATGGGTAAATGTACCACTGACGCGATCGTTACGAGCACTGAACTTTTTCTCACCGAGAAATTTTGCACACGCGGTGGTAGATGATGGCCAGATTTTTGACCGATTTGTTGTTAATATGTCCCGAAATGCAGGGAAATTAATTTTTAAATAATTGAATTTTATTTTAATTTAATCGAATTGTTTAATTTGACATTTGCGTGGAATTGTATTGATTCAATTAGATTTCTTTAATTGCTTTTATTTCGTGAATCTCACAGATTTTTATTACTTAATGAAAGAGAAAAGTGTTCATTTAATAATGAGATACATTTAGCTGCCACATTCAAGTAATTTGTATTTTTCTACTTCAAATACTTCAAATACTGCAAAATTACTGTATTACGTTCTAAAAACTCGTAGATAGCACTATTTATTTATTTCCAGATTAAAACGTGATTTTTACAGAAGCAATTTTCATCCAATAATAAAGATCCTTTCAGTATTTTAATCCAGAAACTTCGTTTCTTTGCCCCATCGTATTAAAGTAAGAAATATTTCAAATTCCTCTGATCGAGTGTTAATTCAACGAAACACGGCATCGATTCTCAATTCAAACAGAAACGCGATTCCTATTCGCTTTCACGTCTCTACAGACGTAATGCCATCGCACCAGAAGATATCATTATCCAAAATTATTCCACAGCTCGTCAAATTCGCCAAGGAGGCGGAAATGTTTCAATCAAAAAAATGTTTTTTAATAGCATACCGCGCGGGATCTATGGCAGGAAGGAGGGAGAAGAGAGAACACCGGACCGGTAGTTACCAGCGGGGTTACGCACGAGATTCAGAGACACAGCGGTCGCATAAATATCGAGTGGTCGTTTTGTCCAAGATCATTTAAATGCGTTGGCCGATTCATTAAAACACGAGACGGGTAATCTAGAGGCGATCGTCCATCATCATTTTTCGCGTCCTCTCCGTCCTGCGCTCTCTTTCACCCCTCGGCGCGTTTGGCGCACGCATAACCGGTGGCTTCTCGCGAGGCATGTTCCTCGTAATTGAATCACCGTCGCTGGGACGCGCGTACGAGCGCACGGAGGAGAAATCAGGTTTTCTAATCGATTTCTGGTTGTCGAATCAACAAAGTCGTTCAACTTATCCCGAAGAAATCGTCGAACTAGTTTAGTTTCTTCGTTTAGGTGAATATTGTTACCAACACGGCGTCGATTTTCTTTTTATTAGAAGCTTTAATTAGAAGCAGAGCGCAGACTGTTCTTGCGCAAGTTTCAAATTGCCAGAGCAATCATTCGCTGAATTTGTGAATTACTTTATCTTGTTTTTCTTTCGGTAGGAAATCAGTGAGATTTAATCCCTGCTTGCGCTAAATTCTTTATTCCTTTTTCTTCGGAATCTTGCATTTTTACATCTTCGTGTAATTGTTGAACGTTGTTATTATTCATATATCTCAGCTATTTAACATGCACAACACGACACGTAATAATTGTCAAAAATATTGTATTTTCTTATTTTAAAATAGAATCTTAAATCTTGTTAACAGATTGAACATTTAAATTTAAGGTCGAGTATTTGTTTAAAAAAATGATGATATTATTTTAGGTAAAGATAAAGTTTTTCAATATATCGTTTTCGAGAATTATTTCTCGATCATGCTTTTAACAAGCAGTAGAATTTCCTTTCGTTACACTCAATAATTATTGTAGAAAATACAACGTATAATTTATTATCTGTCTGCACGTTTTATCAATTCCTACATGAATTATGGAAATCATATTCGTTGCTATGCAACAACTTCATCACCTGTTATCCAATAATGATTATCCAAGACGTCGGTAAATTACCATTTTCTACGGGAAATCATTATTACGCTACACTTGGCGTTTCAATTGTAATTTATGATCGGTTTGAATTTATATGTCGTGGTACATCATTCGGGATTTTTGATTTGTACAAACAGTCTCCCATCGTCGTGCGATAATTACATTCGTCACATTATAATTAAATTAAAACAGTTTATCAAACGTGATACATGAGAACGTATCCCATACTCAAACTTCGAACTAATTTCGAATTTAAAATAAAAAAAAAACACGAGATTGAAGATAAGTCAAAAATATAGATTGTCCATGTCGTTATCACGCAATTCCCAGATTGAGAAACCTATTGAAAAAATACAAAAATGTATGGAAATAATAAATTGAAATGTTAGAATCGTCCTGTGAAAATCATCATATGGTAGATGAATCGAATTAACAGGAAGTAATAAGTATACAAAGCTATATGAAGTCAACATTGCAAATGATCCAACGTCGTAGAATTAATTAACTTTCTTTATCACTCAAACTTATCAATTTATTAATTTTCTTTATTGCTATGAAATGATCATTATTTTGAATCATTATCACGCAGCAAACTTCGCTCGAAAAATGCATAAAAGCAACGATCGTTGCAACGAGTTAGTGCTCTAATTATACCGCCGATCTGATACTAATTTAACCAAGGTGTACCCCGTTACGTCAAATGATAAGCTCTTTCTAGAATTGGCACTAAAAATTCAAGGTATTAAATCCTACCCCACGCCCTCTCGCAAATCACGTGACCCAAACCAACCAATCGCTAATTTTCGTTGCATCAGCGTTGCACGATTTTCTGGGTTGCTCTCGCTAAAATCACTTTCAGTGATAATATTGCATTGAACAGAAATACAGAGAACCGAGTTAACACTAGATCTACCGGCGACTAAAGTATAAAATTTCTATCGAAGACATTAGAGTAAAGAAATGAAAAAGTTTTGTAATACGGTAAATTAGATACTCGAGCTTTTAGTTTGCATATCTTGAGAAAAATTTAAACATTTTAACATACACTGTTTTCACATCTACAAAATTTCTAATTTATAAAAATTATAAATTGGCCATTTCGACCATTTTGGTAGTTCTAGTGTTAATATACAAGATATACAAACTATAGAAAGTTCAATAAATTTTCTATTTTCTATCAATTCTTTATCAATTCTATCTATTTTCTTAATTACGTTAAAACAAATTTCCAAAAAATGGCAAAAAATGCTCGAAATACTGTCGATATTTTTAGAAGAAAAATCATAGAACAATCCAACTAGGCTCATTTTAAAGCACAAAGTTTCTATTTTCACAGCGGTGAACTTGTCTTCACATCACATCGAAAGGTGTCAAGAAAGAGCACCTTCTCTCTCGAAAATTTCACGCATTCAAGCGTCTTTATGCACGTTGAAAAAATTCTCCTCGTAACTATATTGATCATGATTTAAATGACGTTAAAATTTGTTGTACGACCTTTTCTCGCCAGGGTAATAAGACCAAGAAAGTATCGACAATGTTTCGTTCAACGTACAGAAAACTTTTTGCAGCCATTTATACATTCTTAAAAATATTAATATTAAGCCCGGCCCGTAAGTAAAACGCGAAGAGTTACTTCCTCGTTTAAATAAGCCGCGATTTGCAACAGGTGCGAGGGACTGGCGAATCAGCCCCTCGAGTTGACTGTTTCGCTATTTTAAAACGCTCTGTCGAGCGAAAAAAGAAGGAGAAAAAAAGAAAAGAGGATCGTTTTACGGTGAAAGCAGACCAACGTCATGCGAGACAGTTTATGAAGCTCGTTTACGCGCAATTATACCGTGCTCGAGTCGCGTCACAGGGGAGAAGTATTGTAGAAAGTACGAGGATGTTTGCGCAACGAACGCGCCAGACGGTATTGTAATTATTAAATGTTAAATATTATAAAGGCGCGCCGTTTGTCAGGGCGAAAAAAAGGAGAACCGTGCGTGCCCTGAATGGTTTACGAACGCGACGATATTCGAACTATACGTATAATAAATTAATAGCGGCGTAAGTGCTCGAACGCATGCGATCGAAATCACGTCCTGTTTCGCGGCGTACGCGCCGCCGTATTGCGAAACTTTCGGCCGAATTTTACAATCGCGTAAGTATGTCTGCGCAGGTTTGGAGAATTTGATTGACGATGTTAGTGAAATTTTGTTTTTTATTATACGAGTATAATAAATGTTTGATAATCTTCTTGAATTATTGAACACTCGAGAGTTGAAGTTTTGCAAAAATTTAACACCTTAAATTTTTTAAATTCTATAGTTACCGAGTAAATATTCCGATGACATTTCTATCTCAACTGGTTAGAGTTTGGAATAAGGAAAATAAAGTTTAAGCAAAAATTAAATTTTTGAAGCAGATTTCAACGTGGTGAAAAAATTACATCAAACTTGGTAAATAAATTTCATTTAAACTCACAAATAATTATTTTCTGCAGAAATTGCCTATCAGATTTTTGCTTGATTAATTATTTCGGTAATTCTAAAATAATTTAATTTCCAAGATCGTTGATTTAAAATTACTCTTCTGTACTTGTCCCCACCCACTGCGACTGGATTTCTCCTAGTCTTAGCAGGAAATGGAATTTTCCATTACCAACCAATAAGATCCAGTTTGAAAACGATTTAATTAATTCGTGCAATTTATCAGCCTCTATAATTGGCCAAGGGGCCGTGTCATCGGTTTCTGCGAACCCGCGATAAATACATTATATTTTAATTGTGTTGATTAAGAAACGTCGAATCACAGAATTGCGCGCTGCTGGAGTCTCGCGATTTACATTGAAATCAAACACGGTGGCTGCACCGATAAATTCACGTCCCACGTTCCAACGAATATCACGATTAACAGTAACAAATTGGCGGTAAATTATTGTTTAAAACGCGTGACCGCGTTATTACCTCATTTTTCACGGTTAATGAGATAGGAATCAGCTTTTTCAACTAAGTAAGATCCAAGATGCATGCTGTTTAAACAAAAATTTATGTCGCAGTTTATCCTTGTCTCCCGTTCTCGAAAAATAATTAAAAGTATTTACGACTGGTCGCGAAAATATTTAAAACGTTGCAATTAAAATTTTATATTTTAGGTGAACGTTATACGCACGTGCGTGTAGACATATATTTATTCTGTGAAAATATTCCTGCGTTTATGTTCACTCGAGACTTTAAATATATTCAGATTCTACTAGCTTCTACCTTTAAATAACAACATTCTTTGATATTTCGTCGTTCTTTGTGGACGAAAAAATTGAGGAAATGTTTAAAAATTCAAAGCGCAACAACTAACAATATCAGCAAACAGACGAGTTATAAAATATATTTAAACTTCTTTTACAACTTTGCAAATTAAATTGCTGATATCGTTAGAGTATTTCAGATGTGTTTATTGCGATTTCATTATAGAAATTTGCATGTATAAACGACGTCACTGTTTGAAGAACTCGCAACGTGTACGCATCGGACAATACTTTGTCAACTAACGACATTACCCACAATGAACAAGCTGCATAACGTAAAATTATATTTAAGCTTTTATTGACGATTTTACAGATGTCAAACTAAATTGCTAATGTCATTGAAACATTTCAGGAGCGTTTCACTGCAGAAATTTGCATGTAAAAATTTCACTCGCTCGGGAAACCAACGACGAAGGCAACGTGCGCGCATCGGACAATAATTTGTCAGCCTTTTACGAAGCACGATTTACGTTTGATTGATGTTTCGCGGCGCGCGGCGCGCATCATCCACGGTCGTTTAAATGGTAGCACGTTCGCATCCTCGTTCGGAATGATTATTAATGGCCAGTATCATTCGCGCCTGTACCGCGTCAGGATCGTCGATCAGGCGTCCTCGGTGATACATGGCGGGTGCTTCGGACGACGATCAGCACTATCGCGTCGTTCGAGCTGTCTCAAAAGTCGCGAAAGTGGCAAAACTTCGCCGAATTCCAGATGTTTGTTCTCTTCTCAAATTTACAATTTTTCTGCCTCGTGATTTCTTTGATTCACATCTTTTGCATTTGTTCAATCGTTCTCTACTCAGAGATATTCTATTTCATACGTTGCTTAAATTCGAGAAAAATAAGAAAAATAATTCCAGACAGAGTCGAAGCAGAAGAAAGTTTGAAAACTGACACCTCGTACGTGTGTAAATAAAATTTGCATCGTTCGTTTCTCTTGCCAGCCCGTGTAATTCAATTCTGTTGTTTCCCCTTTTCATTCTCCGAACTTTCCTTTGACAGTCGCTTTCGAGATCTCGCGGACGGCCGTTCGCAAAGATGAAGAAACGGCGGTCTCTCGATATTTAACCGGTACGAGAATATCGGAGCGTATAAGAGTGTCACGAAGGCAGAAGGAAGTTCGGGGAAAGAAGAAGGAGGCGGCAATTTCCCACCGGGGATCGGTCATTCTGGCGACGGTTATTTGCATAATTTTACCCTATGGACAGATCAACCGCGAGACACCGCATCTGAAAATGTCCTCTCTCCCCGATGCTTATAAATATCTCGGGGCACGCTATCGTAGAGGCACAGCTGATACTACGTGCACACTTGGGCTGGCGCATTAATGATTGCAGCCTTTGAATCTGGGTACACCTCGCTACCAGTTACAGGCCTCGCCTCTGTTTACGATCTTCTCTGAAATGACTGAAACGACGCGGTGGCCGCGCTACTTTTTGTCAGCTACCGCGATTGGCATCATTTTATTAAAAGGATTCCCGATAGAGGCATCAAATCGGTAAAAGCAATTACACCTCCTTCGAAGTATTCGATTTTACGCACAAGATCCTTCTCGAGACGCTCGTAAAAGCATTTCGCTCGAATATAAAATCTCCGCTATTTGGAATTTATCGACGTAAAGTAAAAGACCTCGGGTCTCCGTTTCGTTTGTCGGAAAAATATGAAACGAATAAAATTCCTTCCACGGTATTAATTTAACCGCGCTCCCCCCGTGCAAATGAACTGCGAATTGAGATGGAATTTTTTTATTTCTCGCTCATCTTCGATTTCTTACCCGGATCGTTATTTCGATATTTTTATCGAGCTGCGCGGCGTCTGCGCGCTTTCGCGAAAGACTCGAATTATGCCGATCTTGTGCGTTGTATTACTCGGCGAATGGCGCTTGATAATTCTGCGACGCTTGGGTTTCACCTGTCCCGGAAGACTTAACGAGAGATTGATGGCTGTGAAATTGAGGGGCGCGAGATGATAACGTGATAAATTATTGTGGATTGGCTACGAGGTATCCCCGTTTCTACGAAGTTGAAAGAAACGTAGAAACGTCCCGTGATATTAACGTTCGCAGCTTGTCGATTCCGCGAAACTTCCTCTCCCGTTCTTGCTCTTCTCATTCTTCGAAGGATATTACGCGACGTGTAAAATTGAAACGGGCGCGTAGTTGTTCCCTCGCTCTCAAACTCGTAAACTCGAGTTTCGGTTCTACTTTTTTATTTATTCGTAGTATTTTTATGAAAATTCCAAGATCTAGCTGTTATTTCATCAAAGAAGAAAAATTTTATATGAAATCTCTTTTATTGAATATTTTCAAGCTTTCCAAATTACTACTCCAGTACGTAATAATAGAAATTAAGAATAATTCTGGCTGTTATTTCATCAAAGAAGAAAAATTTTATATTAAATAGATCTTCTTTATTGAATATTTTCAAGCTTTCCAAATTACTACTCCGGTACGTAATAATAGAAATTAAGGATTGCACTCGCAAATATTATTATCGTACCGAAAAAATTGCACGTGTTCATTTCATAATTTCACAATTATCCTTCCAACGGAGGATCGAACGTTGTTAAGTACAAAGAATACGAACTTGAACTACGCTAATGCCGAACGTACCAGGCCTTATCCACAATAGAATCTTTGCAAGTGCATGAGATTCAATAAGCGCGGTCGACTGATAAATTTCGATCGTGATTTCCATTTCTCGGACTGGTAAAAACAATACTTTTCACGTGGAACCCGAGCTGAACGCGGAAGTGCTCGTAATGAATTGAAGGGATCATTTAGATAACATTATGGCCTACGATTCCTGATTATTTTTAACGAAGCTTATTTATCGCACTACTCGTTTAGCCGATTATCTGACCGTATAATCGGACTCCTACGATTCGTCCACCATGGAGAACGGTTCCTGGTTGAAAGTTCTCCTCCTCGACATTGCACTTGTTCTCCAATTATGCAATTACTTCCGATTATCTCGTGGAAGAAATATTCTTTGAAGTTTAATTTTCTTAGAATCCATTTAGAGTTGTAAAATAATACACCGACGATGTCACGCTAACAAGTAAATGTATGAATGAAACTATTTGTTTAAATATTTCTTGAATGTATCACTTGATTCTGTTATTGAACATCATCGTTTAATTCCAAACTGTCACATTTTGAAATAAAATAATTTACGTTCAATGGAACAATTTATATGGTGAGAAAGATGGTCAAAATTTTGTATATAAAGATTTCGTGTTATCAAAGTCGGACTGTATTTAACAGAGTTTCCACTTATATCTCTACGGAAGCGTGGCATTCACAGAAGTAAAACACGTGGTGAATAATTCACGATAAAGTCACGTTGAAATAAATTTGAATTTGGATTTCAATTGAAATTTTCACAATAAAACAGGAGAATATACAAAAGTTCAAATTGTCGAAATTAGACAGTATTTAGATCAACGTGACTGAAGGAATTCATATTAAGGCGTGACGTTAAAAGATCCGTAAGGGAAGTTTGACGCCGTTTTATGACGAGATAGACCTGATTAAATCATTCGATCATCTGTCGCGAATTATCTCCACGCTGTAAGAGATCAGCGATCATTTTTGATGTGTCTTGTCTTGAGAGATTATCAGTGAGCTTTTACGACATAACGGGTCCCGTAGATTGGACAATAAATGCTTTGGCAACAGCGACGGCAAGAAGTTTTCATTGCGTTTGATTTGCTGTTCCCTGCTAATATTCGCGTTCAGTGGACGACTGACTTACAACTTCCGTAATGAGCGGCGATCTAATTGAAAAACACTTGAAACTGTGTCTCGTGACACAATGTCTGTTCAATATTGCACGGTCTTGCAATAGAATAGCAGCTAGATAGAATTGCAATTGTTCAATGGATTTTAGTTTCATCTTCAGTTTATTTTTCATCCAGTCGGTCGAGGAATTTTATAAAAGTCGAACTTTGTTCTCTCTACTCGTGATTGAAAATTTATCTTTTCATTTTATCGTCGCTAATAAGTAGCACCGCGAGTCTCAGATCAGAATTCAAACAAGTGGAATTTACATGTCTCAACGTCTTTTTCAAACTTTGTATACAGCGAATCACAGAAATGTTCGCGTTCTTTCAATTCTGTCCACTTAGACGATTGATTGGCATTGCGATACAAATTTCAAAGTTCGAATTGATTTCGAATAAACTCGTATAAATCAATCAATGCTTCAATCGTAGGTGACGAGAATTTCGAAACTCGTTTCGCATTGCAAAAGGACACGAACTGTTTAGACATTTTAGAAACGCTTCCGCGACTCGTTCGTTTCATCTTCTACGTTTCGTCTTTCTCAGCGTCCGCACGTTTTTTCGCCGCGAAAGTGGAATGTCAGCGGTGTAGCGATGAAACCATTCGATTCAAAGCACTCGTAAAATTTTCCAGCGAACCGCGACAAAGGCACGGTTACGATTTAATAAGATCGTAGCCTTTCGAAACACGCTTGGCGATTCGTTCGATCCATAAACGTTCGCCGATCGTCAAGCGTAGACGGAATTTTAAAGGAAAAAAAAAGGAAAAAGGAAAAGAAGAAAGAGAGAAAGGGGGGAAAAAGGAGAGAAAGAACGTGCATCGTCGTACGTCGAAATAGGTACATTTGTACGCGGCAATTGGAGTTTTTCGAGCCGTTCGATCGCGATCGGTGCAACGTTGCTCGCACACTTATCTTTGCGTCTCACGTATCGAATGGTACGCGGAGCGGTGTGTAAGCGCGTGGCATTAAAGGTTCACAGGCAATTTCCTTTGGTTTATGGTCTATTTAGTACTACGAGTATGGTCGTTTCATAGGCCATACGTTGCCGTGGTCGTTCGTCGAGGGGGCCGTAAACCAACGTACACGATCGTCCGCGCGAATCCTTCGCCCCGGTTTTTTCCACCGATTCCGCGCGTCGACCGAGACGAGAAATCGCTTTCTATCGAGTTCTTTTTTTTCTTCAATATTCTTCTTCCTCCCCTTTCAGTTTATCCGTGATATATTACAGTCGTACGCTACTGACCAAAGCTGTTTCTCGCTTTCATTGCAAAACAATTTTCTTCGTATCGTGAATCAATCTTTTTTTTATCCAACTTTTATTCAGAGACTGGTGTCAATTACAACAAAAATTAGACTGATTGATAACTCCTCTGTTATTTTGCGGTTGTTTGGCAGCTAGATTCGTAAAAGAAAAGTTGTCGAGTTTGATCGATGAAATAAGATTTTCTGATCTGTTAGTTTTCATTCTAATTTTTTGATTTGTTTCAGTTGCTTTCAGGTGTGTCTCGTTATCTGAGTCGGGGAAGCATATCAAGTGTCTCTAATATTATCACTAAAAGCGATTTTAGCGGGGGTAATCCAGAAAATCGGGCCTTTAGGTGCAACGCTAATGCAACGAAAATTAGCGATTGGTTGATTTGGGTCACATGATTCGCAAGGGGGCGTGGGGTAGACTTCGAGTAGGAACAGTTGCTTCTGGGCCTTTCAGTGAGATAAATCGTACTGGGGTACAAGTCGTGCAGATTTTCTTTATTTGTGTGTATCCTCTACAGAGAAATCTTTAAAATGGGGAATATCAATTACTGCAAAGCAAAATAAAGTAATAGAAGAAGGATGCAAATATATGAACCTTCAAACAGCGGATGAATTTATAGTAGACATTGTAGATAGATAACCAAGTCGGGTTTAAGTTGATTCAAGTATATTTCTTTTTCAAGCAAATCTTCATATCAGTCTTTCTAATCTTGTTAAACGTTTCAACTTCTCGAACCATTCTGTGTGACAATTGAAGAAAAAAGCACATTAAAAATTATTAAATTAATATATTCTTACTGAGGCGTGTTAATTTTGTAACTGCACGTCGTCGTCGTCGTCCAAAGATTAATGCTCCGCTTTACTCAATCTTGAAACGATCTATACTCAGAACCGAGCGAGAATCGTTGGTAAAATATTGCAATGAAAGCGAGAAAGGCAAGGAAAGCGAGAGGGGACAACTGGAAAAGATGTGTCGCAATTAAGCTAAGAAATATATGTATATCGAGGGTCGTTGAAAACGATACTCTCTCGAATGTCGGTGTCCAACGAAAGAGTTGTCAAAACATTTTAATCGTATCGAGTTTATTATACGACCGCCACCCTACCCTGTCGCCATTTGTCATCGACATTCGTAATAAACTCTTATTTATCGTGCCAATATTTCCACAATAGGTAATAATAAATTCACGGGGACGCCGTCGTAAATCGACGAGGCAAGGAATCTAGAAAACCAAAAGCACAAGATACTCACACACGTGCTCGAGCAGGGCTCGTGTTCCGCGCGAGATGAATTCGTGTACTGGCCGAGAGTCGCGTGTCGCAGCGCCGTTACTCGCTTGGACCGTTTGTCGCGAGTTGGCTAGTCCGCTTCGCGTTGGCTTCCTAGCGCGACTCTTCCCTCCTGGAAAAGTTCCGTTTACACGCTCGTTCACGAACAAATCATCACCCGCTGCGATTTGCCGTAATTAGCATACGCGGCCTCGCCTACGCGTCGAACCGCGGGTGAGTTTTCTTTCCCTTGGGATGTCCCACGCGAATTCCTCCTCTCCCATTTCTGGTGTCTCTGGTGTCTTTCCTTTCGCGATCGAGGCGGTGGTCTTCTCTGCGTTTCCGGTCCGAAGAAAAACGATGGATGGTGGCTCGTCAGAAAAATTGCAGCACCGTTTGCGGTCTCGAGAATCTGGAAATCGTACAACGCGTAACTTGAAATTCGATTAGAAAATAAACAAAGCTGACGTTGATTAGGGATCGTTCGACTTTTTCTTTGGAAACGAATGATCGAAAAATCGTGCGTGTCTTTTGTCACACTCGACATTGTGGTTTGGAAAGAAGAGGCAAATTTTCAATCCTATGGAGTGTGCATTTCAATTCCAATTCCTCAAACTGAAGATTAACAAATATAAATCGTGCATGATGCTTTCAATGCTTTACAACTGCATTACGGCGTAACTTGTTGTAACAACTAATGTTTGCTGAAGACTGGAAAGGAAATCGCGAGGAAAAGGGTTGGCTAGTGTGGATACAGATAAATAGATAGAAAAAGAAAGATGGATATAAACATGGAAATGTGGAGGTAGAGAAGCAGACAGATTTGGAAAAAGTAAAAATGAGTACAGTAACGTAGAAGACAAATGGGAAAAAGGGAATGGAGGCAGAAAAATAGAAATATACGAGTGAAAACGAAAATACAAAAATAGGAATATAAAAACAGAAATAGAAACGTTAAAGGGTATGCGTAGAAAATAAAGAAACTGATTGCCAAGGCTCGAGAAATTCTGCACTGCGGGAGGGAAGAAATATTTAGAACGAAAGGCGTCGCTAGTTAAGCTTGAGACCCAATAAAAATAGAAATCAAAGTGTTCTTTTCCTGGACAAAGTTTGAAGAATCGCTCTGCGTTGCGTGGGAGGGAAAGAATTTTTAGAAGCGGAATTTTAGCGTCGAGGATAAGATGGTGGTGGTAAACAAATTTAGAGGCGTGGAGGAATAAAAGGATTTTAAGGACGGACTGAAGATTTAGTAATGGAGTTGTTGGAGAGAATTCGAAGAGTCAGTGATGTCGAGATTGCGAGTGAGTGAAGTTGAACTTGTCCGATTAGTCGCTGAAATCCCATATTTCGTATTTCTCCTCGTTCGTCTCATCTGTGGATAGTAAAAAACAGGATGTTTCCAGTTGCAAAACATAGGACATTCTTCGCGATGCAACGGGAAGGTAAGCTTCCACTTTCCTCTTGAGAATTTATTAACGATGAAATTTGAAACGAACATTTTCACTCGATAGGAAGAAAATAATTTTATGTATCGTCCGGTATTTTATTTATACGTAAACTGTGACTCAACGATTGTGCACGCACATTTACATTTATACTTTTGCAGTATAATTGCAAACTTCATTTGATGAAGTGCTACATGAAACTTTTCTCAAAATCACTAAAATATTAACAATTAACAAGTCGCGAGATTAATCAGTTTATTCGCGTGAGATCCTACGAAGCCAGGAGCCACTTCACAATCATATATGGCTCATCGATGCATTAATTAAAAAGAAAAAGAAAAAGAATTCCAAGATATGTATTTAATTTATTACAGTTCGAACGATTCGACTGGATTCTCTTTTCCGCTCGGATGCAATCGATCCCTCTGGCGAACGAGTCTCCGCGTCAGTTAATGCACGGAATTAATTAGTCGAACGATCGAACCAGCGTGCGGGATTAATAATTGTAATTCGAGCGGCGTAATAATTACGGAAAGGCAACCTGTTTCCACCCGGGTTGGCCAAGGTTAATTCCATGTAAATGTATGTAAGTGCTACGGATACGCGTACGTACGTGTTCCGGGTGGTACGGACGATTTAAATGTCCTCAAAGTTGCACGGTCAGGAAATTATTGTTACACTTCGACAAGAACGGACTGTCCGTGGCGGGATAATAGCTAACGTTCGCGTGAACTTAGAACAGACAGCGCACTCACCATCGGATGTACAGATACGGTGTATCCCTGACGGAGAATATATATTTCCTCAGTGGAGATTACAGGGATCGTGAATATTTATGCAAATTCGAAGACGTAATTGTTTATGTTTCTCGCGAAACATGCAAAAAGTCTCTTCGGTCTAATCAGATTCGTGAAGTGAAGTGCTCTACGAAATTCTGAATGAACATTTTCTTGAGAGTTGTAGCTTTTAATTGATGTTTAAGAATACTTGGATTAAAAAAAAAAAATGTTGAACAATTTTTTTTCAACTCGCTTCATCTTTCGAAAATTTCAGTTTCATATGACGTTTAACACCTAGAAAATCCATTCTTTTAATTGTATGATCGCTAGAATGATCATTAACATTAAAACTACCAAATTAATTGAAACGAGAAATTCTTCGTTCTTTCATAGAAATGTTCATTTCCGGGGTATTTGAATGATAGAATTATTCGCAAAATATTTTTCGCTCGTTAATTTCTCTGGTGCTTAACAAGAAATTACAACGGAACACGTTGGAGAGATAGTTCTAAAGGAAATCACAATCTACAGGCCGATCACTGTAAATTCTTCCATTAATTCATTCGCGGACTTCCGCCTCCCTCATGCAGAGCACTCGCGTGTCCCGGTCACGTGTCGCATTAATAATTCATTTCCGCATATCGTGCGTATTTCACGTATTACGCGGGTAATCGATTAACCTCCCGGCAAACAAATTTCACCGCGACACCTGGTAAAATTCAACAAACACGTGCAACGAGTTAAAACCGTGTCGGTCCCCGGCATGAAAGTTCACTTTTTCCTGGCGTGTTCGCCGAACACGCCAGGCGAATAAATAACATTTTTCA
>KQ435732.1:3137747-3181382 GCA_001276565.1 Melipona quadrifasciata | reverse complement strand
ACTTTCAGCGATAATAATAGAATGTAAGAATACGAATAATAATAAACAGTGATACCTTTAAACAAATAATTACAATATTTGCTTTCTATAATAATGTAATATCCCTCTGCTTGAAATATGTCAAATTTTAATTTTATACCTATGTGCAGTGATTTTCTTTTTGAAAACATACGCTGAATTAACAATAAATATATAAAAATTCCATTTAATGAACTCTCAACAGACCAACAAGAAATATACTTAGCTAAATATTACGTAATTAACACGTTTAAACGAGTGTTTTTTGTTCGTAAATCCTTTCCTATGACTAAAAGTAATCTAAAGTAACAGAAATGATCGATTAATTGACAACGCCTTTCGCTGAGAAAAAAAAGAGGAGAATGATAAAATGAAAACTGCAAGATTGCCGCAACGTGTATTTATAAGCACATTTGTAAGTAAACTTGCAACAGTGTATCATTAGTCTGTGCAACCAATTATTTGTGTTTCTAGCCTCGAATTTCCTCCCCTTTTCTAATTGCTTACTTAAGTGCATTCGCACCCATTACATTAAAGTCACACACGCGGTTATTTAATCACAGCTGGTGAGAAAAATTTCACTCGAACGTATCATTTGAATAAGCGATTACAATAACAGATGTTCCTTACGTCGCGCTGAGCTATCCCGTAGACAAATGTAAAACGATTTAATCGACGCGTTAATTAGTATTACGAAGCCATTTTTTACAGAAGTACGCGTGTCTAAATGTAAGCGATCTCGTTGACATGTTGCAATTTAATAAAGTTTTTAGTAAAAATGTGATGGAAACGATAGGCGAAAGAGGGAAAAGAAAATTGTATTATAAGAATTATTATATATATACGTGATAAAATGTCTTGGAAAATTAGTGCTAAATATCGTATAGACTGTGAGATTTCTTCGAATTTTATATCCTTTTCCTATAATTAGAAAAAGATAATGTTTCGAAGATTCGTGAAATTCTAATTTTTAGTCCTTTTTAATATACCAATAAGTATAAACGCTCAAGCATAGAATATCTCAAATATACAGAAACTATATCTTTTACAATTGACACCTCTCTTTCATTTCGTGTCACCCTCTGAGGAAAAGAGCAACAATATCGAAAAACAAACGATAATGATGCAAACATAAAATTAATTACCACAGTATATAAAACTCAGCGAAAAAAATTACACACACTGATAAGAACATTTTCATATTTTCTATAAACTTGATACACTCTCTCAACTTTTCAGAACTACAACTGGATCGAGAACACTCAGATCGAAAAGTCTGATAGTGTCCGCTGTCCACTTCAACCAAATTCATTACGTTACGTCCGTAATGCTAGCTCGTTCAGCAAATAAAACGTGTTGGATCGAGCACGAAGCGTTGGATCGTGAAATCGGTAACGTTGACGTTTCATTCAAATCCGTCACGGATCGTCGTCGCTCGTGCCCAAGCGCGAATCTACTCGCGCCGAGGGGAAACGAACCGCGACTGCGGGATTATACAGTGGCCTCTTCCGTTAACGGAGGAACTGTTTCTTCGCTAGGACGGGCCACGGTCCACCTTAATCTTGGGGGTCTGGCCGAGTCGAGCGACACGGAACAACGGGCAGTAGTACACGGGAAGGCAGCATTAGCGTGCTAAGCAGATGCAGATGAAACAAATGGATTCGCTCGGTGACCGTCGTAAATCCACCGTATCGTTGACACGATCCGTACACCCTCGCACGAACCTCGCTACGAACTCTCTCTCTCAGTTACGACCTTCTGCCTTTCATGCCCTTTCCTCGTTCTCTACCGAGAAACCTCTCCGCCGAGAGCCATCACCCACCGCACAATACGCTCCATTCTGCGTCCAAGTTTTGATTTATGCCCGCGCGAACGATCACTCGACGTCGTCCGCGCGCTCGATTATTCCCGCTGATAATCCCGCGGATTTATCCAGGTTCATCCCCAAGTGAAGGGAAGGATGAAGAATTTTGGGAGGGAAAGACTGAAGCAGTCGAAGGGCATTGATGTTTGTTGTAGGTTGATGAATCTTCCCGGGGTGAATGCAATTGTATCTAAGGATCATTCACTCGTTCTTATATTATTGAATTATTATTTTCTCGTAAATTCTTGACACGTGTAATTCACATTTTGTCAATCTTTTCATTTTACAGGAAAGAGAGGCTCGTATTATATCAAATAAACTTGGGTCAGGTCCATTTTCTTTCTTATAACTTTATTTAGTCATGCGTGAAAATATATAATTTACATTTTGCCAATCTTTTCTGTCATTTTCATTTTATAGACATTAAGGGACATACTCATTTCAAATAAATTTGTGTTGGATATTTATTTTGAAAATTCATCAATCTGCAATCACGTTCTATTATGTAGTAACAAGCACAAGAAAGTTTAAAAAGCGAGTGATATATAGGTATAAATGTACCAACATGATATGGAAAAATATTATATTTGAACTGAAAAATAAAAAAAAATGTGAGATTAAAATATTAAATTATATGTGCAACTCAATCTAATATATAATATAATTCAAATTAAGTCAAGAATAATTATGTTGGTGCAACATATACATATTGTAGATTTTTACACTTTTATAGCGAAAGATGCTCTCAGATTATTAAAGTTTTAGAGAACACACGATGCAACAGCGGAAATTTCCATAACACTCAAGCCATCACAAGCTACATGATATATGACAAATAGAATGCTTTCTAGGTGAAACAAATCTCTGCTCAGGTTTCCATTCCATTACTCGCGCTCAGTTCAAAGAATAAAATACTTTCATCACGACCCCCCTAATTTCTCTTAAACGAAAATGAATCTCTTCGAAAATGAATCCTAAAAGTTCTCTCGAAACACTAACAAGAAAAAGACACCTTATGTTTCCTTGTTACCGAAAACATCAAACGATATTCTATTCGCGCTGAATATAGAATATTCTTGGCCCTGGTAAAACCTAGCCTCTTTCCCGCAAAGTGGAACATAGACCAGCCTCTCGAAGGTACCAATTAGCGGTCAGCTACCAGTACCATTTGCTTTTGTAACATTGGCGAACCTTTATCTTCTCGCGGCAAAAGGCGCAAATTAGAGTCTACGCGGCGTATGACTAAATCCTTGGACGCGAAATCACGCGGACAGGCGTTTGCGAGGGTTTTGCGCAAGCGGGGCACCGTTGAACCGTGTCAGCGGTTCGTCGATGCACGCGGGATATTTCCCCCTAACCGAGAACACCTGTAATAAATACGTTGTCTCAATTGGAATTTAATTAATGGAACGCAATTCCCGCTTATCGCGATCGAAAGCCCGCTTGGTACAGCTCCGTTCCATTAACGCGATTTACGAAGCCCCGCCAGACCGAGAAACAGTTACGCGTATGAATTATTTTCTGCCTTTGCCGCGGAACGAACACAAAATAACGTTCGCTATTGCTGGAGAGTTCGGAAGTAATCGTGAGAAATTGTATCGTGCCTTGTCTCGCGCTGTTTCTCTTCGGCGAGAAAAGTGTTGATGCAGGAAAATTGGTGGAAATTTGGAATTATATATATTTTTTTTTTTTTTGTTTATCAGTTAAAATGGAACATTCACGCGAATTGACATCGCGTAACGATAAATTACACTTCCGTGCCATTGCATCACGTCATCCTAATTATTCATGTTTCTCTAGGAGAAATGATTAACGATGTAATGCATGCTCTTAAATATAAAAAAAAAAATTAATTTTACTTAATTTTATTATGTCTTCACTTTCGCAATTTCATCAATTTGAAAATCTTTTACCCGAACACAAAATCGCTTCGTTACTCAAGTAACTTTATTCTTGGACAAATATTCTAACAATAAATGCAATTATTGCACACAAATTACAGGCATACGCTGTATGAGACACACTCGTATTATCAATGTTCCTCAAGTTCACAAATATTCAATTGTTCGTCACAAAAAGACGTTCGATAGATACTAAAACGCACGCTTTGAGTAACAATTTTTGCTTCAACTCGATATCTCGACCCATTGCAGAGATATGAACCTTTGAAACGTAGGTGTATACATCGCGCGTATTGTTGAATGGTAGCCGAAATTCCAGGAAAAGAAGTGACCCACATTTTTTCTTGGAAATGCGTACGTCGCTAGCAGTAGTAGTAGTAGTAGTAGTAGTAGCAGTAGCAGTAGCAGTAGCAGTAGCAGTAGTAGTAGCAGTAGCAGTAGCAGTAGTAGTAGTAAAAAAAAAAAAAAAATAAGTGACGCGCGTCTGTCACTGACCAGCGTACGGTCACTGTGGGGTAGGTCACGCAGTCGCGCGAGCGAGAGTGGCAAGTGCGAGCGAGACAGACAGAGCAGAGTACTCCAAATTGAACCTCTGAACCGGACCTCTTTGAACGACGATATCTCAACGATGGAACGTCGTATCGAAACGAAACAAAAGACATTTTAAAGGGCAAAGTTTTCTGTTTCCAACGATGTACAGATACGTATGATTTGAAGTCTTTGTGAATTTCTTACGGGTGGTTGAATATCGATGAGATTTTTTAATGAAATTTGGTTGATATCGATTGTCGTTGTTTGAGCGATAAATCGTGAAAAATAGTTATCTCGTGCAATTTAGAAATTAAAAAACAATCACTTTCTGAAGTTTCACATGTGACAATTGCAAGAGGATAGTGACAAATCGAATGCTTTTTCAGAGAGATTAATGAGTTCAGCTTTTTAAAGAAATCACACCTGCTAATTTACGAAGAGTAGCAGAATCAATTACACCCGTTCGTTCATTTTCAAGCGCGCGATATTTTGTTTACGCACTTTCCATGCGCAATATCAATTTACGCGCCGAGAAAATACATTGTAGGCATTGATCCAAATGATCCAAACGTTCAGCGAGCGTTAAAATTTCAACAAGATCAGCGAATTTATGAAAAACTTAGCGTAAGATAAGTCGAAAGAGAACAAATTCATAAAATTAACATTAACAATGATAACGAAGTCGAACTTCCAAATATTTCAAGCGATGAGAATAATGAGATTTGTGCCAATTAAAAAGAAAGGATTAATTGTTTTGAATATAGTTTAGTACAGTAACAACGATGACACTGAATAAAATTTATCTTTGCTTCCTAAAATGTCATTATTACTATTATTTTCCATTTTTTTTTCTGTTAACCCACATGAAATAAATATGTGCTTCTACAACTTATACCAAGTTTCCAATATTTTGTTTTCTTTCGTACTGACAGACTCTAGTCACGTGGAACGGGTATATTTTGGTTAGTAGATTAACTCCTTCGTTTTCGAAGAGATGTGAAAATTATTCCATCTACCTATCGACGAAAAAAAGAAAAAAGGTGAAGAGAAAATCGTCCCGGGGATCGCGAATGGGGAACGCATCGCGTGGCACCTATAACCTATAAATAGCGAGTTCGCGCGCGACGTTCATTGAAATGCAAAACATCGGGGAGACGATAACGAAGATCGGGTGGGAGGGGGAGCGTGACACGCGGACGGATGATTTAGCGGTGGCAGCGGCGCGTTTTATTCCGAGAGCGATCCGCGTAAATCAAGGATCCTCTTCCCGCGGGGCGGGAACCCGTGCGCAGCAATTAATAGCGCGTTCGTAATGCGTTGTTGGCATGCAGAGAGAAAGAGAGAGAGCGGACACGCCGCCTTTATTTACCGATGCGATGAAATATTGGATCGGCGCGGCGCGCGGGATTCCACCCGGAGCCTCGTGGAATGAGGAAATCGCCTGTTCGCCGACGCTCCGCCGCCGTTTGAATCCTCGCGCGATACGCGACCGATCGGCACGCGTTCCAACGCTTATCAATCCTGACCAATGAGTTTTTCCGGCACGCGAGCCCTACCGATACTTGGGAATCGAACGAAGAATCCTCGGCAGAGAGGATCGACGGATCGTCGGGTGTTATTGATGAAATTTTGCGTGGAATGTTGTCTTTTCGCTCGGGATTGCTCGTTCTAACGTTCAGTATCAGGTTGCAGAAGCATTATGTGCTTCCTCGTATCCGAAGTATTCGAACAGCCATAGCAGCTTTTTATGAATATATTGTAGTCGAGTGTTGTATGTATGACATCTTATTGATACACTAATGAACCAAGTATCAGGATCAAGTATTGATCAAATCTGAAATAAGTGCAAGAACATAAGTATAAATATGGAAATAATATAAATAATAATACAAATAGTGGAAATAATATAAATGCAAGAATATAAATATGAAAATTATAGGATATTTAGTACATTTTTCAGGACTCGCTAGTATTTAAACAGCTATCAGATTAATATTCTTCAACATTCAGTATAACTATCCTTGTATATTTGTTACATTTGCTTCAGATTATTATTCATGTTGTACACTAACTTTTTCCTAATAAATGTACGTTCACAGTAAGTATCTTGGAACCTGTATCACTTTCAGATTGGTTTTATCGACATAACCAGAATAATAGGTTTCTATTCTAATAATGAAATTTTTACAAATTGTGTTTTAGATAACACGTTCTGTTTAAATATTTCTGCGAGTCACTGTAAAATAACGAATTATTTAAAAACCTATAAAAACGCGCATATTCGTCGATCGAATGTGCAGAATTACGCTATGTTCTTTCGGTTGTCTACGGTTGTTTAAACGAATGACAAATTACACGCTTGACACAATAGACGTCAAACAGTACACTTTGCCTCTCTACCTCTCTGCAAAGTAGCGATATATATCTTTTCGCGAGTTATTTCGTGAGCGCGCCTGTTATTCGGGAAACGGTACACCGAACAGTTAAGACAACCAGTTCAAGACACATTGTCTCGAACTTCACCAGACACCGTGATAAACTGCCACCCTCGAACGCTGCGGTGAGTAACAGTCACCGTCAATTCGTGGAATGCACCACCTACAATTCTAAGAATCCGAGACTCGTTCCCCTTTACAAGAATTCTTTAGCAATTAATTAGAATAACTAAGCGAAGTTCCCCACTGATCACCTTAACACACTCCAACAGGGAACGTGCCCGTTATAAACTGCACTTTGAAATACTTGGCTCGATTTTTGCGGCCACGCTAATTTAGCGCACGCGGAACAAACAAAATAAGAAAAATATTGCTACCGATAGAATAAAACAATTTACATAATTTACGAAATTTTGATATTTTCAAATACTGAAATTTTTATACTGATCTCTATTTCAATTCGAATCGATCGTCGAACATTGAACAGAAGATTTTGAATCTTGGGGCAAGAGGAATTTCTACGAAGAAGATACATTTTTCCCCTGAATACCGTAGATTCCTACTGGTTTATAAAGTTAACTCCGACATTTTGTATGTAACATAATCGATCGCGAGGAAAACTCGGTGCAATTCACGCTCAGCACCCAGAAAAAAAAATTAAATGCTTGCACGTGAAATTGGCTACGGCCAGCTACGTAGAAAACCGGCAATTTGTCTTGATAAGTCCGGCACTCTGCTTTTCGTTTCACCGGGGAAGGAGCTCGTCGAACGTTATTTATCAACGTTACGGTTAAACGAAGCCGTTGAAAGGGGAGAAACAGCCCAGCGTTTCGTTTATTATATTGCGCAACGGGAGCCGATATCAACGAATTGAAACAGATATAAATTGAGCGGTGATCGGACTGCGAGCGACCGTAAACGTTATTTGTCGGGAGAAAAAAATTCGCTCGCTGGCGATTCCGATACGTAGCTGCGCCAGTTGCCCACCACGAACTAGCGTAAATCCGAGGCTAGATTTCTGGAGGCGTTTCGCAATGACCGTAGGAGTGAGAGGCTGGGAAAAACGGTGCGAGAGGAGGTGAGAAATGGAGAATTTGCTATCTCGTTGACTGAAATTGCACGATGTATATTGTACAGTTTTTTCTTTTTTCTTTTTTTTTTCTTTTTTTTGTTTCTTTTCACGCTTCCTCGTGTTTGAGAGTTTCCTGCCACGATTCTCTTATCTCGAAGGAAATATTTTACGTTCCACTTAATGTCCAGGTGACGACATCGTAGGAAAATGCGACTCTTACCGCTTGGAAATGCCCGGAGGCATTTTTGCGAGAACAGTCGGTTCATATCGAATTGTTAGATCGCGTGAAAATTAAAAATAACATTTTGAATCTTGGATTTTTCGCGATGTTTCACATACTTTGTATACTTGGGGAAACATAAAGATGTCGGAGTACGTTAAAATAGAGAAAGAATGCTTGTTAAAATTTTTGGTAGGTAAAGGGAATTTTCATTTTTAAGTATCTATTTTTTCATAAAAATATGTAATTTTTATATCTTTTATATAAATCTTGTATTTTTAATAATTGTGTCTAGTATTAGTATTACTATAATAGTATATAGTAGTAATATATAGGTAGTATAATAGGTAGTATATAGTATTACTATAATCACAAAGAATTGCAAAGAAATCATTGATAACAAGTAGAAGACAAATATCGTTCGATACAATTATCGATTGTCGATATTTCGCATTATCCAATTTTTATACAACAGAGAATGAACTATCGCAACATAGTTCTACGTGAAAACCGAGAAATCTCACAGTTTATCTATCCATTCTATTGAACTTCTATCGTAACAGCGAATCGCACTCTTTTGTAAAGAGATTAACAAGTACCACAAGCTTAACATATTATAATATTTTAATGTCCGTTTTAAACCGCCGTATGTTTGCTGCCGTTTTATTATTCGCAGACGTTATCAATGATGAAATTATTCGACGGACCGTAATTGCGCGTCTGACGTGCGCAATCTCATTGAACCAGTCCAGTCAGATTAGCGCTTGACAATAATTAATAATCGATCCGCGACGACGGTTTCTTACAATGTACGTAAAAAGTTGGCCGCTCGTCAGCCACTTCCGTTCCGTGGTTTTTAATTATTCGTGGCGTATAATCGACTGACAGAACACGGGAAGTAGATTAATAACGCGAAGCCTGTCTCTGTAATAAAAAATTGGTATTGATACGTATCGCTCTTCTTATTTGGCACTTCTACGTTTCGGAATATATTATAATTTTTGCAATACGTAATTGTGGAATACATAATTCTGATGCATTCTAAAAGTGATTTATCTATCAAACGTGGTAAAAATGTTTCGACGAGATAGCTACAAAGTCACATATCCTTTACACGTGGCAGATTAATTTTCTTTTCGACAAAACGTTAATTGTTTCCCATTCCCGTCTTTCAAATGTTAATTGTCAAATGATCGACTGTTTCTTCCGTATTTTCAAATTTTCAAATGTTCCAAATAGCTCGAATGTAGTCGAAACATCCTAAATATCCAAAAATATCGTTAAGTCACTAATATTAATATTTATCAAATATTCTAATGTTCCAATTTAACAACCTAAATACTTATTATTTATTCTAATAAATTGAATTCTGACTTGTTCCAACAATCCAACGATTCCAAATATGTTAAATCTAAAAATTTCAAATTCCAAAAATATTCAAATGTGCCAAATATCGAACAATTTTAAATTCCAAAAATACTCGATCGATAATCCAACGATGTCAAACATCTCAAACACGCCAAATGTCGAAAAATTTCGAATTGCAGAGACACTCGGCCCGGATTTTCACCGCTGTTTGTTATCACTCGAGGAAAATCGAAGTCGAAGCTTCGTGACCGGATCGTCGGTGAAATTGAACATCGACACCGCGAGAGATCGCGGGTTGAAAAGTTTCTCGGCTCGGCCTCGATCGTTATCGGCGAGGACGGCCTCCGAGGAAGAGAATAGTTGCATGCAACGTCCCCTGGCTGACTCGGACGTATGATAATATCGCTGCCGTGTATCCACCATCTCCTTGTACGACGCGACGGCCACGATGGGCACAGAAAATGTCAACGAATGACGAGGCAGTCGCCGCCACGGAGATCACACGATCCTCTCGTCTCATCCGAGGATGAAACGCGCGCGTTTCGCGACCTGTGCTACGACCATCATCCGCCGATCCTCCGTCGAAGTTCGTTCGCCTGCATCGTTTATTCGTGAAAAACGAGTTATTGTTCTATCTCGTTATGTCAACGCTGCGACTACCATAGATTAGACTAAATAGTTAGCGAAAATTAAACTATTTTTCTTTGAGTAACTTTACCCCTTCTCGCGAATCTCAATTTCTATTCCTACTCTAATTTCATCCCCTGATGCGAACCGATATTTCTTTTTTATTCTATAAAATGTTGTTCTCCTGTAAAATACAATTGAGTACATAGAATGCACACTTCGAGATTGCTTCTGAAGATAGAAAACAGTTCCCTGCGTAAATGTGCAAACCAGATTTCTTTCGCTCTGCAACATTTCTCCAGCTTGTTCCGCGTAAGTTATGTTAAAACGTATTGCGATATAATTTATTCAAACGGGGCTACTTATTAGAGTCGGCGTCGCTTTATTCAACCACTCGATCAGACTTCCCCCCCCCCCCACCGGATTAATTATATTCTTCATTCCAACGGTTCCCTTTCGTTCGCAACGATCACTGACCTATTCCACTTCGTATATTGGTAGTCACTCGTGGAAGATTATCGAAACAATCTTCAACGAGCATAAAGTTCATTGTCTCCTAATTTCAACGAGCAACAAACTACGAAAATAAATGGACGAACAAATAGACGTTTAATACTTCTCCAATCACGACGAAAGGCTGTAGAAACAACCAAAGAGGGACACGTGTACGATTAGAAAGCAGGAAGCGTGTTTTTTTTCTCTCTTTCTTTTCCTTCTCTCTTGCGAGCCGCGGCTTATTAATAATTTAGCCAGACCGCTCGAATGTCATAGAGCTCGGCGATTAATGCTTATCATACTTTAATCAAGCCGCTCGTTTATCCCCCGTGCGCGTACGCGGGTTAGCCAACGGGCAGCTAATTGCCTAACTGAGTGACTAAGCAACCAGCCGGCGTATCAATCGATAGATTACTTTTTCCTTCCCTTTTCTTCTTCGTCGCGTTACACAAAGCGCGCCGTGTTCTGGTGCCAACGGAGCGCATTGGACGAGCCGGCCGAGGAACGAGGAAGCAATCGGCCAGCCATCGAAGTGAGCAATTACCAATCGTTGGGTAATTGAAACTTCGCCGCTCGCCAGCGGCTCTCCGCTTCTGACTATCGTTTCCACGATCCTCCGGTTTTCCGCCTGTTTATTGTTCCCTCTTGCTCGACGATGAATTCTATCCTCGCTTCACGATTTTGCGAATGGAGCGGAGTGTAGAGGATCTGTGGCGTCACAGTTGCAGCAACCGTAACACTACGGACTAATTGTTTTTTTTGGAATTGCTCCAGCTGCTTTTGGTTAGGTTTAGGTTAGGTTAGGTTTTGGTTAGATTAGATTTAGGTTAGGTTAGGTTTTGGTTAGGTTAGGTTTACGTTAGGTTGGGTTTATAGGTACTTATCGGTTAATTTAGTTATTTACTAAAAAGTTACGTAATAAATAAATGAATATAAATAAATAAAATAAAATAAATAAAAATAAAATATAATATATAAATGAGTGTACATATATGTATAGTATGTGTGTATATTTAGACTTATAATTTTTGATAGCCATGCTGAAACTCATCTGACACTGAAGAGTAACGTTGTCGGTTACCATCGCAGCTCTCTCGTCGTTTATAGAAATTCACTGTTTCAAGAGCTGCGGCAAAGCAACGGCCCAACCAACAGCACATTGGATAATAACTTTCGATCTTTCGACTGAACCCGGGGACACACCTTGCCCGCGACAAAGATAATTATCGTTGTTCTTATCGATGCACGCGTCAGGAGCACGCTAAATCGTAATAACTCGCGAAACGTAAGTGGAACGGCGCTAAGTAACCGCGTTTCTGTGCACCTGGGGACATTAAGATGCCGTGCCCGGAATTATGTGTTAATTATTGCGTCACGTCGCGTTTATAAACCGACGGGGCGGCCGTTTCGGTGTTGTTCCCGTGGATCCATTAAGTTGTTGCGCGATATCGGTATTTACGACGGCGTTTTTCTTTATTAAAATTCCCGATCGGACACGACGTGGTAACGAGATCGAAGAAAGCAGGCATACACTCCTGCTCAAAAGTCGTGGAACGCTTTTTATTTACGGAATATTGTATTTGTCAGCCAATCGTGTCAAAGAAGAGGAAATTTGTGTTCGATAAAGAAGAAACAATGATCATCTGGAATGTTTAGAATCTGTGACTTTCTTGTGTAAACTTTTGTCGTAAAAATTGTTTTAAAATGGGTTGGAAACGTACATTTAATATTTGGAAAAATTAATTCTGTTGTACATATACATTACATTGATACTCTGTTGTACATTGGTACAGAATATTGATATCCTATCCTGTGTATTTCACCTAGACAATGTTTTTAACAAATCGACTGATTTTTTTAACGAGACTGCGAGCGAAAATCATCGCAACAATCTCGTCCTATGCGTAACAAAATTTTTGAATTTTTAAATTGACAGTCACTGCAGGTTTGAAATTATTACAATCGATATTTTATCACAAATTTGGGAAAAGCGTGCCGAATCATGTAGAGATGATTATTTTTTACATTTAAAGAAAAAACGATATCTTGTACGTATTGACTTGATGTAATTATCCGTTATCGACACTACATAACTAGCTGTTATTAATACTTCACGCGTCGGTGTCGTTCAATTTTTCTCCGATTTTGAAACGGGCACGCGGTGCCCCGAGACTTTTGAGCGGGGGTGTACGTCGATCGAATAGAAACGTTTCGTTTTCATAATGGCGAACGAGCAACGAAGCTAGATCGACAATGACTTAGCCGCTATACGGAAAGATACGACAGGTATGCGCGCGAGGTGCGCCGAGAAAAATCACGCCGAAGGATATAATCCGAAACTTTAATACGCCTTTCGTCGTTTTCCGTTCAGCCGGCTGCTCTTTGCACAGGTAAAAACGGAACCCACGTTTGCCTCTGATCGCATTCCGAGATCGTAGATCGGCCCCGGAATCATTTGTAAACAATATGCCCCGCGACGAAATAAACGCCGCGATCCGTGATCCATCGGAGAAAGGTCGGTCTCCTCCGACTCGCGGGGGAAAAATACAACGCCCGGGAAGAGAAAGTGCCGTAAGCGTGCGTGCAATTGTGAGAGGGTTTCACGATGTGGTGTGATAACGTGTCTGTTATTTGTCGTATCATTTGTTACAGACTACTTCCGACTCGCTGTTACTCGGAATCTTCGGAAAAGTAAAAAATTCCGCGGTGGACTGGAAATTTTGTGACAAGCATGACACGATCAAGCGTCACGTGTATTCGAAATTTCGAAAATATGGGGTAGACCGAAAGTTTTCCGCCTGTTTCTTTTCAATAAAAATTTTATTAACTTCGAATTAAATTTAAAATTTGAAACGGATTTATTTTAGTTGGAAGTGATTTCTGGTTCATCCTCTACGTTTGCAGCAGAGTAATGCAAATTTATATTTTTCACGACTAAAGAAATGGAAATTTATTATTAAAATTTACTCGTTGTATTGTTGTATTTAGACACGTTGTTACATTCTATACATTTCTGCGTGTTCGAATTCGTCGTAATTCTTCGTAAAAGTCGTAAATTCATTTCAACAAATAAAACAACTGACAAATTATAAATATCGTATTACACATGTCGAAAAAATAATAAAAAAATCGACCACTGATAACAATTCCGATCAAATCAACACGTATCATAATAAATCAAGCATTTCGAGGCATTCGCTTTGAATTTTACCATTTTTTGCACACCGAATGAATTTTCCGCTTTATGTCCTAACTTCTTCGTTACTTTTATATATTTTCAACGCGAATAAAGTTCTTTTCTCGTTCTTTTCTAGTTATATAGTTATATTATATATTATATATTGCAACGACGAATAAGTCTCAAGATTTGAAAATTTCTCAAGCTAGAAAACATATAATTTTATTTCCCACGTGTTTCCCACAACTTCTACACCGTGCACCGTTTTCTGCTAGAGGAATTTTTCACTCAAAAATTGCCTCGACGCACAACACAGTCGGTGTTAACCGTGGACCGGACGGTGTGTACGGCCACGAACAATTCGCCGATGATCGAGCCGATTGAGCGCGACCTCAGCGAAGAGGTATTTGGAGAATTCTCGTTCTCGTGGCGACCTTAGAAGGCCTTCTCGTGACTGTGTCGGCTCCCCATAATTTCCTCTCTCGCTTTTATCCGCCCGTTTCGCCGGTCTCTGCCTTTCCTGACATTAGACCTGCAACGCAATCCGCGAGAAACACCGAACAGTTGAACGGCAGGGGAGGGGGGGGAGCTCTTTGCCGCGCCGCGCCGAACGAACGCGGTCAGTTCTCTTTCCTGGATAGAGTTTCACTCCGCTTGGATTCCTATTTCCCTCCCGCTCGCGGTTTCGTGACCTCTTAATTTTATGGATTATCGAAAACACGCTCGTACGCGATAATAAGCACGCGTTAAATTGCCATCCGGGAAACGCCACGACGAAGTTTCGTTGCACGGACCCAGCCCGAGTTCCTCCGACACACTTTGCACTTAGCGTCTACCGCGACGAACGATCCCAAGATAACACAAGTTTTCGACGCGGCGATAATTTTTAAATCAAACGAATCAAATCGGTGTTTTCACGAGAAAACGCAGTTGCTAAAGCAATTGTTGCAATTTGAAAACACGAATGTGCCACTTTTAAGATGTTACGCACAAATGTAAATGCCGACGAATTTGTCGCTTGGAATTTCACCATTTGCACCAAGATAATCTCAACGCTCGCGCGTGGATTTTAATCTCCCCGAAAGCACCAAAATCGCCGTTCCACCAATTTTCTCGCTCGCGTGATTTCTATTTCGCTGGAAAACATTCGCGTTGAATATCAGTTTCAGCGGGCACGGCCATCAGATTCCCCGAGAACTGGTTCTCGAGCCAGTTCAGAAAAGAAAATGGGGACTGTAGATCATTAACTATCCGGCTGAAGAAATTTTAACGAACTAGCCGTCCGAAGTTGAAGCGTATTGTTCGTTTAAACGGTTAATCGTTCGCAAGTGTTATCATTATCTCATCGAGCGGGCAATTACGCGAGCCGGGGAGAAAATTGATTGAAAAGACAATAAAAAAAAAAAAAGAGGGGAGAAAAATGCGGACGTATTAAAGTCGGGCGCGTTTGAAGAGACTTTGGCTCTCCGATCGAGAAACCAATGCGACGGAAACAGGGCAAAGGGTTATTGTTTGCTCGGACTTATTATAATCTTAATGAGCGAACGGTGGGTAACGGAGTCTCTGAGAGATCGACGAATGGAATGCTCGTAAAAAGAGTGCAGACCGCGAGAGAGCAGACGCTGGCAACCTATTACAAGCTCGGCTGACGGGCACGAGGTTAACCTCGTGTCAATTGCAATTGATCTATTAAATCATAAATGCCTCACCCTTGTTAATTGCTTGCTCGACCTCGAGGTCGGCGATTCTAGCCACTGTTTTCGCTCGCCGTTGCTTCCTCGGGATATTGATCTGTCTGAACATTGTGCGGTGCCGTTAATGAAGAAAACTAAAGAAGGACGCGAAGAGGAAGAATTTCAAATGGAAAATGGACTTTGGTTCCAATCTTTTCATTCGTTCGCGCTAAAATCTCAGTGGAACTTTTATGCGCGACTTTTGACTTTCGTCGAATGAATTTGAAAACTGACGATTCTACTTGATTGTGGATGATCTTGATCTTTTGGATCAGTCTTCAGTTGGTGTCGATAGATTGTAAGCGATTTAGAAAATTCAACGTTTAATTAAATTATTATTTAATCAAGAGTACTTCGTATTTTGTATTTTAATATTTTTATTTTCCATTTTATCGTAATAAATTAATTAACGATATTTAAAATATAAATGAAATAATCCGATTCTTACTATTCGTGTCCAATTCGGGATGAAATGTTCATAATAATATTCAAATGTAGGAAATTATTCAGCAACGTACGATGAATCTCTTATCAAAAAATAGTGGAATTTCTCAAAAGTATTTGGAAGAAAATACACAACACCGCCACACCAATGCACAATACGTCGTAACGTCTCACAGATTAGTATTCCACGACACTACATCGGCTTGACCAGGTTGATCAAAATACTAATCGTAATGATACTTGCGCCGTAAATCACACGCACGCTTGTTCGAGGTTTCGGGAAGATTGCCAAGTATCTCGGACAAAGTATGCACGTACATACGCATACATTCTTTATACACCTTTCACATTTCACGTGCGCGATAACGACCGATTAAACGATATCCTCGTAAAACGCGGACGATTTTTCGTCTCGCGAATTGATTCGTAATTTACAACAATTGCCACGCTTTCGAAATTTCTTCTCCTCCTCTCGCCATATTCTCGGTATTGCGACACGCAATTCAATTGTACCAACCGCGCGTGGTTACATTTGCCTGACTGTGGGATTTTTCTCGTCCCCTCCGACGCACAGTTCCTATCTTTCAGATTGCATCTAGCCCCAAGTTTACTACCGCTCTTAGGAGAGCTTAAATACTCGCGGAGGTTCGAACTCACGATGAAATTGCTATCTTCGTCTTCGATCGAGTTCGTATTAGCGAGCAAATGCTGCTGGCTGCTGAACAAAGACGGCGCCGTTCCGAGCCGCCGCGGTGGAAAGAAACGGGATATATTTAAAGGGAGGATGAAGAGAGCGCGTAATTGCGAATTTTATCCAGGCTGGTATAGTGGAAAATTACAGTCCGCCGGCATGGTTAATCTCGGCCTAATCAGGCTATTACTATCATTACCGTCTATTCCGGGTTTAGCTGAAAACTTCAGTTTTTCCCCAACGGGGAAAAAATGTACTAACGATTCATCCCGAGCAACATTTCCTCGTGTCGCGATGGATGAAAACGATGTTGATCGTTGAATAAATTAGATTTCTCGTCCTCGATGTTGAAGATCTTTGCTGTCTTTAATATTTCTCAATGGTCTTGTTGTTAGGCCAGCGGCATTGGATGGTGAATTTTTATTAATTCGAAATTATAGATCAAGGTACAGGCAGCTGTTGTTTCAGACTTGTATAATTAGCTCGTAACGCGTAACGACGCCATCTGCAGTAGACACATTGGATTCAATAATTACTAGCTCACTGTTTTATGTTCAAATAATGTCGTGAATTTAGAGAATTGGCTCGATCAAAAATACACTGCGACGAAACTACTGTTAGTATCAATTTCAAATTAGTATCACGACTACTAATGACTACTAAATTACAAATTAAGAACAAAATTATAAAAAAATTCAGATAGGAATAAAATTTTGACGTAACCACTGTTTAAACTTAAATAATGTAAATTTAGACACGAAATTGCTTAACATCAATTTCAAATTAACAATAAAATTAGTAAATGTTCAGAAAGTAACGAAATTTCGATGTAAAAGTTCTTTCATAATCTTTTAAAATGAATGTAAAGTAAACTATATTAATTCGATAAATTTTGCAGAATTTTACAGAAGCTAACCAGAAGTTAACTTTTAAGTTAAATTTCTTTCACAAATTTTTGAATGTAGAATAAAATTGTATCAATTCGATAAATTGACAATAGGAATTTGACAGAAGTTAACAAGTGAACTTTTTCCAGAAAAGTTGAACTGCTGCGTTGAACGACGCGATAGGAAATAAACGAGCAAGCGAGGTAAGACGAAGGATAAGAACAGCGTGGTTCTCGACGTTGTTGAGTAATGTATTTCTATTTGCCGACATTGGCACCAGGCATTTACCTCGTTCGAGTGGTAGCTCGTCTCTCTCTCTCTCTCTCTTTCTCTCTCTCTTTCTCTCTTATTTATCCACGAAACCGCGAAGCCGCTGTCCATGCGAGAAGCAACAAATCAAAATCGACAAAGGAACTGTCGGCGCTTCGCTTGGCAGACGCTTGGAAACCCGGCCGAGCCTCCTGAGAGGAAGAAACATTTGTACGAGTAAATCAACTGGAAATGGTACGTGCTTCCCGAACAATGGATACCTTGTCGAGAATTCCGCCGAGGGACGAAGGCCAGAGCTTCACTTCCGATTGATTAAAGGGAAAAAAATAGAAGGAGAGGAAATAATGGAATCAGGATTGTAACCTCCATTATGTTACTGCCACGTTTGCGATATTCTCTCCAAGAGTGCTGGTCTAACAGTGAGATTGGAATTTAAGGACACAATTTGACACTTGGAAATTGTTTGCCAGAAATTTTATAGATGTAAAACGGAAAGTGTATCTTTTCGAGATTTAAATGATTTTTTTTTTCTTCTAAAATAAGAGTAAATTGTATTATACACAATTTTATCGTGAAGTTTACTTTAATGCTTCTGATGGAAATTTTTATGCTGGTCGTCGGTAATAGTTTATTATTTTGCTGCCTACTACAGACTGTTGATTCAGTTTCTTAAATTGCTTTCGTTCTCAATATCTTAATATTGTTACTGTATTAATATTTACTCCAAGATAAAACTACTCCAATCATTTTAATTGTGTATAACATTAAGCACAATTTTTGCTTGAATATTCGTTCAAGACTCGTAAATTCAAAATCTTTCTGATTTAACTTGCAACATTTACTTTGCAATTAGTGGTTCGAAAGTGAGACTTGGAAAGGGAGATGGAAGAAACGAATTTGAGCGAAGCTAAAATATTAGTTTGATCGTACTGTAATTTCCCGATTCTTCGTGTATCGTCACAACTCACTTCGACAACAGCAAATGGTATTTGCATTTACAAGAAACTGCAATTCTGCGATTAAAACTAAACTCGATCGAACCAGTTTGAGAGTGTTGCACTTCGACTTTACCAAACTTTGTTAAACTACTTTACTCTCACGTCTGCTGTAAAATCAACCCGAGGAACTCGACGAAACTCGATCGATGAAAATCAACGTTCAACCCTTCCCTCGACCACAAGCATCCAATCTCGCTCGGGACGATGGTACAACAAGGTAACCAACAACAGAAATCGGAAGAAGAAGCGAAAGAAGAGGAAGAGGAAGAAGAAGAAGAAGAAGAAGAAGAAGAAGATGCTCGAAGAGCGAGCATTTGTTCAGACGGACGGATGAATATGGGGGAGAGAGTGTGCACGTGGTTGAGGTTCGGTGTGGGCAGTACGGTAACCTTCCCGGACAATGGGTATCTTGTCGAAGGATCTGCGGGTTCAGCGGCAAGATAATACAACGTGCATTGCAGTGTTCGAGGTGGTAGTGTAAACCCGGATTGCAGAAGGTGGAGTCACCTGTGAAATGTCGGCACAATGCCTCGACCACGTCACAGGTGTCTCGTCGTGAAAGTCCATCGAAGGGGTACGTCAACCGGCGAACCTCGGTGTCCCTCCGCGGAGCCCACGTATCCAGACAATGAGTAAAGGAGCCATTAGATCGACTGGACACATTGTAATTGCGCCGGTTGGGTCGACGCGATATTGCTCGTTAATTTATTACCGAGCTGGACGAACTTCGTGACAGAAAGTCGTGGGGGCACGTGACACTCACGTTTTGATGGCACGTGATGACAGCGCGCACGGTGATTGTTAATAACTTTCATTGACTCGTGGGTTTGATTAATCGGGAGAGGTTCGCGCGATAATTTCACGCGAAGGGGGGTTTGCTCGAACGATATTTATAATTTGAATTTGAATTTTTTGCGCTCGACTGTTTCTTCTGTGGGGACATTGTACTTAAATCTAGCTTCTTCTTTTTGTAATTTGCTGACAATTATAACGAACGTGTACATTTGGCACGTATGATGCGATATATAATGGCGTAATATCAGAACACGAAAGACGAGAAAGACGTAAGAAGAACGAAAGAATTGACACTCGATAATTCACATAAACTAGACTTCTTATTGCTACTTACGAAAGTTCAAAAAATGGTGGAGGATATTTTTTCAGAGATTGAAACTATTCGCATCATTAACTCTTGTATAATATGTTATATTTGTTCAAGCAAACCCGCAATACACGTTGATGATTGCTTTACACATTAGAAAGATATAATCAGCAAAATTGTCAAATACCAAATTTGAATGATTATTCCCAATCACTTGGCCACGTCATTTTATTTACGAGGTGATGCTGGCAAATTTCTATGTAAAATTAGAGGAAGTATTTCATTGTATCAATAGCGATACAGTGATAAAATTGAAAGTTTGAAACTGAATACATAAATTTGTAGAATTGTAGAACTTAAACGCGGACACCTGTCGTAGAATTAATTGTCAAATTTGTCCGCGCGAGCACCGAACAAACAGATAAGCTGGACGCTCCAGTATTAAACGTAGAAAGGATGGCAAACGCCAGGAAGAAGGAACCTACCGTTACGTGCAAGCTCGAGCGTCCGCGGTTGGCACATTCCAGCGCGGAAGCGCGGGCGGTCCCCGCGGCGGCAAAGATACGCAGACTGATACGCACCAGCCGACGTAATACGACGACGAATGAATCACGGTTGTTGTAGGAAGTGACCGTATGGTCGACCGGGTGAAAATGTCCGGTTTAGACAAAGGCGGCCTAGGGCCCCGGTGGTGAGTGGCTCAACTCTTTGTAGTCGCGCTAACGAAGAGGGTCCGGGGCCGATAGACGATCTGAGCACGGCTGGAATGTTTTCGTCTGGCATCGAGCATCGCATCTGCCATTAGCATTCGAGCCCTCTCGCCTCGATGGTGCGACGTTCGCTGTTAGATTCGATGCTGGTCAGAGGCCCGAACGTCGTGCACGATTCCATCAAAAGTCCGAGGAGCCAGGCGGCTCCGATCAGGATGCGCTCGTCCACCTTGGTAATTTATCTTGCCTCTCGTGCTGCTCAGCTGGCTGCCGGATAGGCTACCGCCTTCTATTTTCATGCTCGCTTGGCGACAATCCGATATCGGATCTGGTATACTCTGGTGAGAAATCGGGCTGGAAGGGTCTTGGTTTATCTTCGTACGGTCCGACAGCTTTTGATATGTTCCGAAGCTTCCACTGCCTCTGTGTGCGCTCGTGTGCAGGAATTTTTGTCAAAGTAAATATAAAGTGGCTATAGATATCAAGCGGCGTGAGGTAACATTTATTTGAACTTTGTTTGTTAAAAAGAAATTATAATTGTTGATTGAATCTGCTCATTTAGACATGGAATTTACAAAATTATTAACAATCTTGGAAACGCGAGTCTGTTACTATTTTTCGAAATGAAACGTCAAATTTTGCACTCACAGTGACTGGAATATACTCAAAATTCACGAACCGTTTAAACAGGGTGGCATCTTAATACCGAGCATCAGATGTACGAATTTAGAATTGATCAACTTTTGAATAGGATAAGAAAGAAATGAGCGAACCTCTGCAAGGGAGAATACTTTCTCCATACTTATTCGTTAAACAATGGTACTCTGCATTTTCATAAAAACAGCAGCGTCCAATAAATCCATCTGTAACCAATAAATCGGCACGAGATCGGTTCTCCGTTTCCTGAAACCACTGCCAATCTACCCGCTCGCATACCTCCTAATTCCCCGTAGGAGAATCATCGGTGAATTAAATCAACTTCCGGCGATCGTCGATCCGAATCGTTTCCACGTACCATTACGAGGGAATCGGCATCGACATCGACGGATCTCCGGCGATCGAACTCGCTGCCGTGGTCGGCGTTTATTAGCGCGCAACGAGCCTTTTATCGGGCACGAAGGAAGAGGGCCTCCGCGCAACACACAGGATGGTGTATAACTGGATTCGAGGCAGAATCGAAGCGAGGTTAGAGCGATTGGCTGGCGGGCACGCGGGTCGCGAGAGATGCAAGTTCCTCCAGGGCGTGGTAGATGCATTATGGATACTGTTTTACGAAGCACGCATCGATGCAACTTCGACCCGCAGCCTGCCCGGACCCCGGCCGCTTTCGTGCTTTCGCTTCACGCTCGCTTTGCCAACTGTACACGCTGGCTGATTGCTCGTGCAGCGCGTGGATCCAACTAATGGAACGTTCCGCGTGCACATGTTCTCGTCCGCGTGTCTCGAGCTACTTCAATTAGAAGATTTTTCGACTCGGCTCGTCCGTGTAGCACGGCACAGGCAACTACAAACGCGGCGTGTTGGTATTGAAATTGATCGAGCTTAACCCTTACCATCGACTCACCTGCGAATCGGCCGAGTTGGAGGAAGGATGTTCCATTTTTTTTTCTCGCGTTATCTTTCTTAATTGTTTCGTTAATCGAAAATAATCAGTCGTCTACGTGGGTCACCTGTACCTCGAAATGTTGAAGAGGTTAAAAAGGTTTATATACTACGATTCAGTACATTAATTGCAAATTAACGTTTCCACGAGCACAACTCTTGCGCGTTTGCGCATTATTTTTAAATTCCGCAACTGCAATATATTTATTTATGAGGGAAAATGGTGAATTGAGAAAGTTACACTGGAGACTGAAAAGAACTAGATTTTTAAACATTTGAAAATTTTACAGATTTGCACGAACGCGATGCACTCGCAAAGATTTCATTAATTTTTATACCGATGTACTTACATTGACTGTACATTGATTTTTTTAAATGTGCAAACAAACGTTTCTGTTCTATTGTTTCCATTTCTCCGATGTTACTTTTATTCCTCGGTAATTCTATCAATCAATGTCGGCTACGTTTTTATTAGATTGCGGATAGTTGCACAATTACATATTTTTACGAGTAAACTAAGTTTCATCTGCTGAGAATTTGAACGTGAATTTTGAAGAAAATTTTCAACTCGAGACGAAATACGTAAGAATGTGAATTATGAACATATCTGAACAACTTTGGTTGCAACTTTATTAAACAAAACAGAATGTTCTCGTCTCAGAATACGAACGAAGTAAATTACACGGGCTCGGTCTTGTTATTAACAAGGGTCTCGCTTGTAGCAAAGCATGATTTAAATGGAGCCGAAATTAATTTGCCGGGTTTTTTATTATTCGCTTTTGTAGAGGTAATATCGCGGAAGAGAACCCTCTCACGAGTTATCTTGGTAATCATAAAGAATCAGAGAGAAAGTGAAGAGTATTTGGGACAGGGAATTAATTGGTTGATCAATTATTTGTTATTATTTATCGTGTATTTCATTGTAATTATTTAAGATTAAAGTAGTTATCGAAACGAACGTAATTTTAAATATTGCGGGCAGTTCAATATTTTATTGAACAATTAATATTTCATCGAGTTGATCGCGCAACTTCGAAAAAGGTATGTAATCATATAATATAACAATTTTTGTGTGTTCGTTTTTTATGTCCAAAATATTTTATGTTAATAAACCATGAAAATACTACTCGAATCGATTGAATAAATTTATTTAAATTAAATTACAAAAATACCTGACTTTACAAACAATTATTACGACAATCTGGAACTTTTGAAATTGTTATCCTGATGCTTTGATATATTGTTAATAATTTTAATTTTATTGCGTTTAATAGCATCGAGCATTCTAAACGCTGAAGCCTTACAAATTTTGTTTTTTTCAAGCTTAACACGCATTAAGATTGACCAATTTCCAGCAAAACAAGGCAATTGTTCATCTCGTATGAAAGTTTTCTCTTCTCGAATTAATAATTATTTTACTTCTTCTTTTCTTGTATGTAAAAGTGAAATAGTGAAATAGTGCAAGTACGTGAGCAGTAATTTTATGGTGTTGCAGGTGGCTGCAGTGAGAGTAGCGAAGGAAAATGGACGTTCAAGAGTAAGTGCTTTGCGAGCAATTCTTTGCAGAATATACTTTCTATTTTATTTTATGTTTAATCCTGCTACGATCTTTGAATTTTCATGTCGTAACTTCTCCTTAGTATCGATAAACAAAGAGACTTGACGTTATAAATAACAAATTGTTTTATATCGTGAATATTAGAGGAACGAACATGTCTTTAAACGAATTCTCCAGTTTATTCTTGTTCATTTATTAGCAGATTTTTTTTCAGATAGATATGCTAATGGTGGTGCATTTTATCGAAACATTCTCGTAATCATATCTTGAATAATTTATCAACTTGACACTTGTAGCAAGGCGAATTCTATTTTTTTACGAAAACTTTGTTGCTCTTATCTTGTTATTCTATCTTGTTCCCTGCAAATTGATAGTATGTAAATGACACGAACATTTCTTCGGCGAAATTATCATAAAAATTATGCAAACATTCCGCCGCAATGCGTTTGCAATTATTATGACGCATTCAAAGTGGAAAGCATATTTGTGATTTTAAAATTTTTCCAATAAATAAATTAGTGGAAATAAGTCCTTCGCTTCGCGGGATATGATGAACGATATTGACCAGTCTCGTTTTAAAAAACGGAAGTGCTCGACTTTGAGTACTGACCGAATATTAATCCTACTATAATTCTTTCGATTCGAAGCGTGTGCAAACGCATCGAGTTTGAAAAAAGTTCTTACTAGCGTGCGTGATTTCTCGATTAAATTTTGCCGTCTTCTCGAAACGTCGTACGCTCGATATTTCCTGAAACGGGAGTATGGTTGAAGGAATTAAAAATTTGAGGACCGTAGCACGTACACGGAAATCGCGAATTTCGTACGATCAAAGTGGCCTCTGCTCGAACACGAGCACGAACACGAGAGGATTGTTCCCTCTTCGAGAAGCCCCGAGCTGACGTCTCGTTAAGAATGAACAAACAATATTGAACGGTGTTTCACGTGGCGCGTTGCAACCGAGGTAATTAAAAAGTACAAGACGAGCTGGCGAGGCGGACGGTCGTAAAAATACTCGAAACACAAGAGGTAGCTCGAAGAGCAGCGATTCTTGTCTTTCGAAGGGGTCAAGCGCAATTTAAGATAACGGCGATTTTTCCAACGCGGTACCCGCGTTCGAGTTGTTGGACGCTTATCAAACGTTGTTATCATCGAGCAATTATCAAGCATCGTTGCATGTCTACTTGCAACTAGCACTCGAACGCTTTGAACTTTAATTATCGAAGGTGTTGGCCGAGCTCTCGACGATGAAGTTGCCCTCCTAACTTCCCCCGTATCTTTCCCAGCCGGAACGTTACGCGGTTGCCCGACGAAAACTACTTAACCGTAAACGTCAAAGCAATAACAGCCGCTGTAAAACGTTCCGAGAAATAAAATCCATCAAGGGGAAGCGGTTTCGAATGTTCGCGAGGCCCGTACAGATTGATCTCGATCGGAGATAAGATTTTATTTGAAATTTATATATTTGATATAATAGAATAGAGCTGTGTACGTCGGTTTAATAATCTTTCGTCCGTTCTGTAACGATCTAAGATAACAGTTGTTATTCCTAAATCTAACGAATCTAATGAATTTTTGATAATGTGTAATTAAACAATATGTCAAGAAATTAACCCCGATCGACCTCATCCCGATGTAATGGTACCTGTATTATATTTGGTCTCAGGATCAGTGTAATTATAGATAATAAAAACAATCTTGTTTTTAAGTAATAAACAGAGTGGATGAACAAAAGCACCTTATCGAATGTGAACGTTTAATCTTGTAGTTATAGGAGAAAATTCTTTTCAAATGATTAAAAACTATTTTATATACAGTTCTATAAATTGCTTTTCAACTGCACTTTTGTGTTCGCTGTTAAGAATAGTATCAACGAATAAACGTAAAAATTATAGAATATTTTGGAAAAGGATAAACTTAGTTTCAATAAATAGTTAAACAGTTTTTAAGAAGAAAAATTTTTCTTCTACTTTCACTAGCGTTATTGTCTCCTTTGTATAAATTAAATCATTCGGTAATAAAAATGAAACGTATGGATAACAATTATGTGATACGTTTTTACGATGGTTAATGAAATAGAATAATTCTTTTCAAACATTCTCCCGTGAATATCATCGTAATTTTTCATCATTATCTGCGTACGTGATCGTAATTCAAGTTTCTGAAACGATAAACAGTTTCAAGAAATTGCTGCTAAATTCGGAAATTTTAAGTTACGACCAATTTCAAGGTTTGCTCGAAATAATTTACGGAATAATATATTCATGAAGTATCATACCCTAAATTACACGAACCGTTCAGTGTACGTGGTAAGGTATAAAGAGTAAAGAGAAACGGAATGATTACTCCCAGACGTGCCTTGAAATCGATATTAACAGTCACAAAATTGCAATAAATACGAGCTACATATTATATACTTTCGCGCAAAAATTAACAATTTCTGCAGGTTGTTATTCAATGCTTTTAATTTGATGCTGAATTTTCATATAAACTGTAGTTTCATTTTCGAATAATTATGCATAATATGTTAATGACTAAATTAAAATATTAACTAAACTAAAATTAAATAAGCAGTCGATGCGTCGTAACTGAAAGAGGACTACAAAAAGTTGGAACGTCAAACAAAAGTACATTGTGATCCAACGAGAAAGTCTCGGAGCATTTGTTTGAATAACTTTTACAAATCGATGTTACTGCAAATAAAATACTACGTACACAAAAAGGAAAAATAGAAAATTTACTTTTTCGTGGCCTGTATGTAAATTTTACTAGGCCTCTGACACGAACAGAGGCGGATCGTTGGTCTCGTTTTCACCTTTATTCAAATAAAGGGTCCGTCCGTATAAGAAAAAGAGAAAACAGAGAATCTCGCGGCCGTCACCGTAAGAATAGAGGTATCAGGCGTACAGGAGAACGCAAGAAGTCGAAGGTTCACAAATTACAGACGCCTCTCTTACCGACGGTAGTCCCGTGAATTAATTGGACGATTCGAAACCGGCGCTAGCAAACGATGTACACTCTTCTTTACCGATTACGTGGCCCGGTCGGTACAAAGCAGATTGATCCATAGTTTCAGAATTCTCCGCGAGAACCGAGTCTAAATTAATTGATTTTCTAAAGAAAAATTCCTGTGAACTTATCTACTTCGTTTGCTGCAGAGTTTTCAAAATTTCCTCTGGAAATTTAATCCGCATTATTGTAAATATCGTGATTAATTGAGATAAACTTGATAAAAATTTATTCAGGTTGGACGTTGGAATTTTATTTCACGTATTAAAAAGTTTAATAATTATTGTCAGTAGTTTGTAATATTTATCCTGATAAGAAGTCGAGGGTATTTTAGAAATATTAAAAATATCTTTTTCTCACAATAATCCATTCAATAAAGTACAGACTTCACTGCTCTTCGAAATTTTATACTGAACACACACCCGCAGTTTTCACGTCTAACTCATTTTTATCAAAATTGCCGCTTGCAAAGCGTGAATCGCGTTATTGCATACGGGCTTGTTAGAGCTATCTACAAAATACAAATCTTATGTCGTCTTCCAAGACCAGTTTCCGAGGCGCGACAGAATGTTTGACATAGAAAAATAATACCTTCGTTTTTCAATTGCAGCAACGAACGTTCTTGCGCGTCCTTTGATGTTATTTCTCGTTGGCTTCCTGCATAACTTAGCTCTGTTACGTTCAACATTGCGATCCGAGGAGATCGTTATAGCGTGTATTACATCGAAAAATTATTCGCCTATCAGTTTCAAACACCTTCGCCTCTCGTTCCTTAAAAACCGCAAACAAAATGAAATGAACATTTACATAAATGTATAGTTCTGTTCAAAATTCTAGAACCAAGTGATATCTCGTTGGCTAGTGAACGATTAAGAACTTCACTGACAGATAGAAAGATGTAAAAATTTACTCGTGAATTGTTTAAAAGTTTTGGAAGTTTAATAAATTTTCTATCTTCAAATAAAGTAAAGCAATAGACTAGCAATTTTTGTCTCGCGATTTGTCAAATTTCATACGATACACACTTTTGACAAATTCCTAATCTTTATTCATTCCCTGCTCGATTTAACAACAAATGTAAAAACACGGCGTTCTTTGTATCTACTGCTAAATCTGTGTCTAACAATCTCTTTTCGTTCCCAATAAGAAAATGTACAACTTTATTAACAGCTCGTCTCTTTATTATTACATTAATGATATTAATCGAGAACAGATGGATAAGAATTAAATTTGCACATTCAGTATCACTTCAACAATACATTCTTCGCTTCGTTTCACCTTTCAAATATTTTCAAAGTCCCCCAGGGGAGGAGCTCGTGATGTGAAATTCAAATAGAAAAATAACAGAGAGTGCGCGAGGGAAAACGCGACGAACGTCGTAAAGTCGAGTTCAAGGAGCGAGTTCGGTCGAATCTTGGAGCTGAAAACGATCGGAGAATCCATCGTCTGGTCCGCGTGGTCGTACGATGCACGAGTTTATCCTCGTGTGGCGAGCCGTAAGAGGGAAACGCGGTCTTTCGAAATCACGTTCGACCCTCTGGACCGGTAAATTGATAGCCGCAGAACTCGGAGGATGCGTTTTCGTTTCGAATTGCCGGACGAGGGTCTAACAGAGGCAGACCGGTTTAATGAGGCCACGCTCGAAACCGCGCGCTCTTCTTGCATATGCTGCATGAACAGCCTCCAGGGAACAAAACTCCGCGTGATTTTCCGTTCGATGTCGGTAAACGCGCTATTGGACCTTGATCGTTCGTAGAAACAGCCACGACGACGACGTTCGAGACCGAGGTCTGTTTCATTTGGGCGATCCGTGAATTTTATTTTTATTAAGTTTTAACCCGAATTTCCATTTGTTGGGGAATTTTATTTCGAGATAGGTCGTCGAGTTTTTGTTAAAGAATTTCAATAAAAGTGTTGACGATTCACTTGTAAATTAAAGAATTTGATTTGATTGGCACGAATGGCTGAAGAATTTTAATCGGAGATATTAAAAATCGATACTTTGCAACACACTAGATCTTTTATCGATACATTTTACGAGAAATCATTTAACACTAAAACTAGTCGACGTGACTAATTTGTAATTTTTATAATTTATAATTTTTATAAACAAAAATTTTTGCCTCTACTGTATTATAAATTTTATCTTCCTATCCCTTTGCACTCTGACTTCTCTGATGTAATTTTTGTGTCTTGATCATCGGTGGTTCTGGTATTAGATAATCTCACATCTATAAAATTTCTAACGAAAGATAACAAATTAGTCCTTTCGACCGTTTTATAATTCTAGTTCTAGTTCTAGGTCATTTTGTGGATATTTTCATCGATGACGGGATCGAAATAATTTACCTACTCAGATGATTAAAAGATACGAAGGCGAGAATTTTATTTAAACGTGGACTGTCAAGAATTTATCAAGGAACTTTATTTCAAAATGCATTTATTATTGTTTCCACCGTTTTGTGATTGCTGTTCAAACATCTCGAGGAATGAAATTACCATATTCTTAAAACAATCGTAAAAGTTACGAATCCTGTTTGGCGGGCCACGGGGCTTCGCGATCTCGGCTGATTAAAAATCCGTGTAAAAATTCGCCTATGCCGAGTATTTCAAGGCGGTGCTCCCAATTAACTAGATCGATATCGTTCCAAGACAAACGGTAAAAAGCACTCGTGCCTTCTCGAAATAATTACGCGCACTGTAGTTTGGCGCAATAAAGGATTACAAAGGCCGCGTATAATTTCGCCAATTAAACCCTAATTAACTGCGGGACACGAGAATAGTAATCAGAGTGGAAAAAAAAAATTTATAACGAATGTTATTCCATGTCGTCGGTAAAAATCGTTTCCGAGAGCAGTAAACAAGATTCTTTTCGAAGGAGTCTATAGCTTTTTGATACAATTAATCTTTATTATTCTCTTGCTCTCTAAACTTTCGTTCGCTTGTAGAAGAAGAGATTGTTAATTTAATTAATAATCTCTCGGAATAATTTCCATAAATATACTTACAATGGTGTATTGACGGCGTACGATAACGAAACAATGAGTTATTGAGGGTCGTTTGTTTAATTTACGTGATCTTGTTGCACACACTCACGCACGATTCAAGCGAGCTTCGCGTGTCCTTGAGGCTACCCGATTCACGCGTGTTGTTAAAAATCGATGTGTAATTGACTCACTGAAAACAGGTTACATGTTAAGCGCGCAGCCATAAAAGTCAGCCTAATTGTTCCCGAATGAAAGTAGAACAGAAGGAGGAAATTCCTTCACTGACGTGGGAAAAATAAACGGGATGATTAAGCGGACGTGATGAAATGTACGAAATCGTTGCTTCAACAGGGTCGCGCGTATTTCGCAATTACCTTGGGCTTTTCATTCGAAGGTAATCGTAAAGTTTTATAATCAATTGATCTCGTAATTTAGTTGTTGTACAAACGCGTTTCGCGACGAGGTTGTGCATAAACATATAAATTACTTGAAATATCTCCCCGTGGTAACTTTCATCTGGAAATAATCACGAAAATCGACCCTGTTTTATTTTTGTAAAATCTCAAAACTCGCGCGTCTACTGCGATATTTTTTTTTTTTTCTTTATGAAGTTGTCATGAAATTTCATTGTTACGAATTACTATGTTATACATTACAGAGAATTTCAAAAAATTTCTACGCGACAATTCAATTCTGCACAAAGACTATTTGAATTAAATGAAAATCCCTTTCGTTGAACAATATGAATACGAATCGAAATGGAATGGAAACGGAGCAAATGGAAAGGCCATTTCTCTTTCCTTGTTCCTTATTCCTTATTCTTCATTTATCTTTCCCTTTCTTTTTTTCTTTTCACTGCTCCTTACGCGGAGGTTGAAATTTATGCCGGGATAACTGGCGAACGGTTGAGTAATTCGAGCCGAGTGGCACGCTCGTCCCTCAAGCTGGATGGGATTTCGAGACCGTCTGTCGAAACCAAACGATCGAATCGCTCTGGACAACTTAAACAGAGAGAATTTCTGTAGCTTTCAGAAACACTGCCCGGCTGATGCTGGAATAAATACGTCTGTTCGCGGTCTGGCGTCGATGTTGTCGGCCTGCCAGGGAAAGGAGAAGCATTACGAGATACACGCGGCCTGATGCACGGTGATTTGTAACCGTGGGCCAAGCTCGAATCGCCCCGATTCGCGCTCCAGCGTTTCTCGCTTTCTTTATCGCACCGGCCATTATCGTTACTCTGCCGCGCTGAATAAATCCCGTGAATTTTTTCGTGAATTCGCGCCGCGGGGGAAACGGTCGTCGGTTAATTGCTGTTCGTAATTTGTTCGGGGACGTGATTCAATGCGAAGAGCACGCACTTCAACGATGGAGAGTGTCGTTTTTTAACGCGTGTCTTATTGTACGAAACGAGTATTGGAGAGGCTTTATGAAAGGGGCGAAGCATCGCGATCGTATTGCATCTAAAAAAGTCTGAAGTTCTTTTTTAACTTCTTGGTGATTGTTTCACGCCAATAGGCACGATAATAATTGCAGTGTATTTTAATTCAACAGTTACATCTTCCATGCTAGTCACATATTTAAACCCTGATTGTTTCATACCCTCTCTCTCTCATTTTATTTTAATACTCATTTTCTCAGATAAAAATTGGTTCATACGGGTTTTCGTGGGTTGCATTATTTTAGTTTGTTTCACTTTACTTTTAATTTCATTTTTTTAAGAAGAGGAGAAAGAAATTGTTCTGTTCGTTTTATTTTATCTTTTAAATCAATCGGTTAGAATTGCAGTCAGCCATAATATGATATGTGATGACGTTAATGGATTTTGGGTTTTTTGTGCATTTGAATGTTGTAATTTTTACATTTTATTACTGAAAGTGATTTTAGCGGGGGTAACTTCGGGCCTCCTCAGGTGCAACGCTAATGCAACGAAAATTAGCGATTGGTTGATCTGAGTCACGTGATTCGTGAGGGGCCGTGGCGTAGACCTCGAGTAGGAGTGGCGTTGTCTGAGCGATCGCGCCTGTAATTTGTTTTGTCTTCATTTCCTAGTCAGAACAATTACTTCTGGGCCTTTCAGTGAGACGAATCATACTGGGGTGCAGTTTTTAAATATACTCTATTTTCAAAAAGAACCGTAAGACTTAATTGGAGTCACAAAATCCAATTCATCAATCCCCTATTTTTCACAAATCAAATACTGAGATACTTTCCGTGTTTTGGTATTTCATTTTTCTACAATAACATGTACAATAACGCACAAACGTTCACATGTTAGCTATCCCATTAGCCACTAAATTATTTATACATTCCAAATGCAATTTCTCTTCTCGAAAGGACAAAGTCAAAAGTTGGCCAATAATTCTATCTAACGAGCACTTCCAAAATCCAATTACAGAGGGTTAACAAGAGACCTGTGGGTTAACAAACCAGAATACTCTTTCATAAAACTCTTCGAATCTTCTCCTCGCAATCAGGACCTTTTCGTCCAACGAGCCACCGATAAACTCTGATTCCAAGGGGAAATCGTGCGTGGGCTTCTAATCTGGGCTCTTTCGTTCTCGACGATTCGTTTCGTGATCGCGTGGAAACGAGAAAGCAAGAGCGGACGTGTTCACAAAGGGCAGCGAGCGGAGAGAGAGAGAGAATTTTCGAGCGTGCATTGGAGTCACGTTCCCTCGCGGTTCCATATAAACTGGTGAATCGACAATTAGACCGGCGTATCATACCGCGATTGAGAAAAATTCGACCCAAAGGCAGTGGCTTCTAATTACGACGATCCATCTACGACCGAGGATCGCGCGATCGCTCATCCATAAAAGAAAGTTTCCTAAGTTGAGCGATTCGTCTGGCGGAGAAGAGAAAAAGGAAATATGGCCAACGAGGAGAAGGAGGGATGAAGAGAGCCTGAATTTCACGAGAGAAATTCCCAGGATGGATTTCTGTACGTTTATAGGAGACATTTTAGCGCAGGGGTGGTCAACTATGGCGTGTTTCGTGACTTTCAGTGGCGTTTTGACAATAAATAAAAAGACACAAAAATGTTGAAATTAACTCAATTATTTTCAGAATTTGGTCAATATGTTGATCAATTTCCTTCAGTTTTTCAAAAGCAAACTTCGATACCCTCTCTCTTGTTCCAAGTGACGTTGACTTGATAAATTTTTGGAAGATCCTACCTCCCGATACTTTTCCAAACCTCAGAAAGTTTACTAAAAAATATACATACCTATTATCACTGAAAGTGATCGCTCAGAACCAGACAACGCCACTCCTACCCGAGGTCTACTACACGCCCCCTTACGAATCACGTGACCCAAATCAACCAATCGCTAATTTTCGTTGCATCAGCGTTGCACCCGAAGAGGCCCGAACTTTTCTGGGTTACCCCCGCTAAAATCACTTTCAGTGATAAAATTGGCACGTAGGGTACAAAAGTTTGGCCACCCCTCGTTTAACGAGACAAGGATGAGTGTGAGAAAAATTGGCGAGTTGCAAAATTTGAGTGTCCGTGGAACGACGCGTATCTTTTTATGGTTTTAACTTATTAACTAGGCCAGATTCGTCAAATGAATCTTTAATTCGTCGGACGTTATAATTGCTAAATTCATCTAGAGCCAAGTAATAATTGATCAGAATATTTCAAGCAATGTTTGAAGTTGATTGAAGTTGAATTATAGAATCCGGTTAAAAGATAAAATGAAGAACTCCTGAGTTTCCTTTTATAGTCCCAAGTACCGTCGTAAATTATGTCAGATTATAAAAATTCCATTTCGTCGGAGAAAGTTTTACACTCGCTGTTGATCAACATTAACGATGTAGTTTAAATTAAAAATTGTTTAAATAAGTAAATTAGTCTTCAATGTCTAATTATCCCAGAGAGAGATTAAAACATAAAAATTTACAATGTAAATTGAAATAAAATATTGCATCGAGATAACATTGGTCCTCAATGAGCTGATTTACAGATCTCTTACTTTTTATTTCCATCTACAGATTTGTTAAATCTTACCAAAAATATATTCATCGATTTCTAATTGAAACCAATTTGTTCGCGTTTAATTTCGTAATTATCGAAGCTTCTGGCTAAGAACTGACCCGATTAACAGGATAATTAATATCCCAGAAAGTAATGAAACCAAAGTTTGCATAATCAAGTGGATACGCTTTAAATTGACTTTTTTTTCCAGGAAGATAAGTGAAGCAGAAGTAGGGAAGCACGTAGGAACTTTATAATAATTCACGATGAACCCGGAACGAGGTCGGTGAATAATTTTCGTTGACGGTTGAGGGAGGAAATAATTACAAAACCGTTATATGGCGGTGCCATCGTTGAATTATGCATTTCTCGAAGAACCGTGGTTGTCAACCAGTCACCTCGCATCACCTTTGCCTTCATTACGTTCGTTGTTCATTCTTGATCGAAACACGCGTTCGTTCTTCGTTTTGGACCACAATTGCCACCAACGACGTTTTATCACGTTCTCGACCTTCACATTAACAACAATTCCCTTTTTCTGTGTCACGCAGATTCTAATTGGCGAGAATTAATTCTCGATTATAATTTTATACCTACTGCATTCGGCCTAGCGAGAGTGAATGGTATTGATGTGACACGTAAAGATTAAACACACCTTTCGTAATCGAAGAAACTGGTTTTCGTGTAGTCGTTGTGCATTTACGTTCGATCTTTCATGCCTATCGATGGCATTTTATCAATTGGTCGTTGACCTCGAACCCATACAATAGACGAACATCTCTTGCGAGAACGATGATTATCCGATTTTTTTTTCTTCGACTTTCGATCAGTCTACTGAAATTGATCTTCAATCGAATCTTTTTGTCGGCTTTAATCTCTTTCGTCTGCACGAATGAACGTGCAGGAAGAGAGAGAAACGTGCTCTTTTGGTTTCGTTGATGAGACTTCGACTCTTTTTATTGGTGATCTAATGTTATCTAGGCAGCTAGTTTTTATTATAACATTCTTCAAGCAGTTACAGTTAGATTATATAATAAATATTTCAGTATCGGAAATTATAATATTAGAGTTCGATCTCGAAATTCAGATATAAATTTTACTCTTGAAATATTATGAAATTAGAACTTCGCGAGTGATTAAAAATATTGAAATTTTACTCCTAGAATAATTGACAAATAATTGAAGTGTTATGAATGTTATCAAATGTGAGTAATATGTAATTACACACATATATTATATTTCTTCTTGTAATTAAAATTTCAACATTCCTAACCCTAACTTTTAACACTCCTAACCCCAACTTTTAACACTCCTAACCTTAACTTTTAACACTCCTAACCCTAACTTTTAACCCTAACTCTAACACTAACTTTTAACACCCCTAACCCTAACTTTTAACACTCCTAAACGCAACTTTTAACACTAATCCTAACCCTAACCCTAACTTTTAACACTCCTAACCCTAACATTTAACACTCCCAACCCTAACTTTTAGAACTTATCCCTAATTTTTAACACTGCTAACCCTAACTTTTAACACTCCTAACCCTAACTTTTAGCACTCCTAACCCCAACTTTTAGCACTCCTAACCCTAACTTTTAGCACTCATCCCTAACTTTTAACACTCCTAACCCTAACTTTTAACACTCCTAACCCTAACTTTTAGCACTCCTAACCCTAACTTTTAACACTCCTAAGCCTAACTTTTAACCCCAACCCTAACCCTAATCCTAATCCTAACCCTAACTTAAGTACATAATTCAGAAGGTACTTATATCGGAGAAAAAAATTTACAAGAAAAGAGGAAAATTGAATTGGAAGAAGAGAAAAGTTACTTATGAAAAAATATTAAACTAACAATTACACAAACAAGGTAAATAGTTTTCTTAGTTGATTTTTATCAGCAATTTCAAATTTTCACAACCATAATTTAAGAAATGCAGTTAAAATACAGAAATTTGTTTCCACTGTTAAATGTAATCAAATGTATTCCACTTTCGATATTGCACGTATTTTCTTCTAATCGCGTTTCTCTAAGGGAGAGTCTCTAGCGGACAGTAGAGCATAAAGGATCCAAGAAGCGACGATATCTACGTTTGTTAAAAATTCCTTTCCTTCTTTTATGCGAGATACTCGTAGCTGCGGAAAAAAATCGCGACGTTAAAAGTTACGGTGAAACTTCTCTTCGAGAATGTTTTACGTACTTCCGGTAGTTCCGAAGATATCATCGGAGCGGTAAAATCTTCAGGCATAAGTTAAATCTTCAAACTTGCCTTTTGTTCGTAAAATGAGCTACGATTCTTTAAAATTACCTCTTCTCCACTGAAAGCAGAATTTTTGGTTGGCGAATATATTCTTTTATAGCATAATATAATGTGTATAATGTAATGTGTATAATATGTATAATATATATTCTTTTATTAAGAAAGAAGATGCTAATAAATACTAAAAGAATTGTAATTACAATTCTATTAAAAAAAAAAATAAAGAAATAAACTATGAATAGAAATAAAAGAAATGCTAGCAATGCCCGAGAGTACCAGATAAACAGCATTTCTATGAGAAACCGACGTCAGGAAAAATTCTTGGAATGCACCAATTAATTAAGCAATTAACTGCGATCTATTAGATCTCGTATATAAAACGAAATCATCACAATCGAACGTACTTCTTCCTACGAATTATTTCACGATTTATTTCATAAAAAATGCTTTGTTCAAAAATTCACAAAGTTTCACTAAATCTTAATAATAAAAGATTATTGTTGTTAGAAACTAAAAAGTTATTACTTCTATCTATGAAATACGAATTTTCAAGCCAACAAATAATCAACACCTCATACTTCGTATTTTACATTTCGTAAAATGTAGTATTTCATATTTGCAAATGAAATTTGCGCATTTTGCAAAAGTAAAGTATCGAATAAACCGCGAAACGTGCAATTTTTATTTCTTTGGCACGCACACATGCACATTGCGCGATTAGAATTAGAATTAGAATTCCAAGGACTTCCTGGCTTAGATCAGAAATGGGAATTTATTGGCTGATTTCAATAAATACTTGTAGGTGAGAATTATGATTTTCCGTCGACACCGTGCACCGTGTGAACGTACAAGCTGTCCGTTCGAACGCGGAAATACCTTTCTTTCTCGTGATCGGACATTTTTGCTTGAGGTCTAGTTATTTAATTAATTGCTGGAAACGACCATACGAACGCGTGTTATGCGTTAATAATTTTCTGAGAAAAAAGTTTCGAAAAAACTGAGGCATAATTAACGAAAAAATTTCCTCGCGTTACCCTTCTTTCTTCAAATTGAAACTATTTTCTTTCTTTTCCTAATACGAATTTAATTAAATTTCAAACAGAATATATCCTCTAATTTACGGAAAATAAATGTTCCATATTTGTCGTGCATTTATAAAGATTCAAAGCCATTTTTTGAGTACAAGAAACTTGAATTTCGTTTCAAACGAATAACTTGTATAACGAAGAAAAAAAATTGAATTTTTTAATTGTACAAGCGTACGAGTGAGAGCTGAGAGCTTCCTCGTTTTTCTACTCTCCATACTAACCATGAAAAAGTTTATTCCTTTTTTTCTAACGCAGACTGCTCGTTTCAAAATTGATCTAAAAAAAATTGAAATCTTTTCGAGATCGAGAAGACATTAGAAAAATACGGAAGCTTTTAATTTTTACGAACGTAAAATATGAACATATTTATGTACAAAAACATTCTATCTTTTATTCCTTTTTATTCTCGTTAATGTAATTTTCACAACATTTGTAAATTATTAATGTCAACTGAAATAAACGTCCATCGACGTTTGAAATACTCGATAAAGAATCATACTCGTTCGTATAAACGGAGAAGAATTACGAAAATTACGAACGAAAACTTCTTTTATTTAGAAAGTAGTACAAGTCAACCATTCACGCACTGTGGCATTTGAAAAACACTAATGCAGTAGAACGTTGATTATTCGTATTTCGATTGTCCGAATAAACACCTAATTATATACGTACACATTTAAACTATATATTGAGCAGTGATTGTATATATTTTATAACATTCCTTGTCTCAAATGTTTTGGTGTCTCATCTAAATGAACTAACTGTCTTTGATTTGTTCCATGAAAAAGTAGTAACGAAGAGTAGTGCCGAAATTGAAAGACAAATTAAATATTATCGAACGTTTAAAAAAACGAAGCGAAACTATATTTAATTTAATCATTGAATATAATGTTAGAAAATGTACGATTAAAAATAGTGAATCAATATTATTAGAATTTCAAAGTAACTTCGATAATACGAAAAATTTTCGTCTGCATAGAAGCTTGAAAATGATGATAATTAAATCGAAATGTGTACGTAAAAATGAGTCTATTCATCTCTTTCGAGTTTCTTGAATTGGCGTAGAGGTAATGAAAATTTCACAGCATCTACCGATTATTAAATATGCAATCTTTCACGTCATAAACATGTGTATACGAAAGCTGTTTAATTTCCAAATCTTTGATTTACGACGTGATCGCAAATTTGATTCGGATTATCCGAAAAACCTCTAACATCTGAACAAAAAACTTTGTCACGCAATTTATCTCAAATTATTAATATTATTTTAAAATAAATGTTCCAGCGTGTTATTTTAAATCACTTTTAATTAGTTCGGGCAATCAGAGTATCAGTGTTATTTTAAGATAAACTGTATTATTTTAAATTGCCAAACGGTGTTATTTATATTTCGACGGCTGATTCGCTTCTGAACGAAACCGTGAATATGTCACTGTCAGATCACGATCACTTTCGGACGATCAAAAGAACGCCCACCGGCGATCGAGTGCCTGCTTTCCCTTCTTCGGATCGCTTCCTGCGAACGAAAGCCGCTCATTGTGAACAGTGATTGCACAGTCCGAGCGCTTAATCATAGATCATTAAAGTCTCTCTGCCGCGTATTCTTTTTGTTACTCTGTTCGCGAGACAACTCTGATTCACGTGTCTCGCCGCGTCAGTCGCATTTCCTACCGCTCATCTGTTGCACTGAGCTAATACACATATACATGTATACTGCGTACAATAAACTTCCGTGGAACATCGTTAATACTATACATATTTCGTTGAATTTGGAGATTGAATCGTGGTTAATGGTTACGTTCCGACGTGAAAGTACAGCGAATGGATCCGTGCTTCGCGGCGAAGAATGAAATATGTATCGCGTTCGCGGGTGACCATATGTGCATTGTGTTTCACACTGTTAACACACATTAGTGCGTAATATTGTATGAAAGTGAATTACACGAGAACTGTTTTTCTCTTTTTTCAATGAAGATGCGCGAAAGCATGTAGATATTCGTTTCTGCTGAAGTAGAGAGATTTTTTTTTAAACAAATACAAAGATTATGTTTTGATAATTTAGTTGGAGTTGAATAGATTTTCTTAAAAACGAAGCTGTGAATGAAAAAATTTTATTTTACTTTATTTTTGATCTATTTTCGAATATAGGATATTCTCTATTAATTATTCTTTTTTGTCGTATCTAGAATTGGTTAAATTCAAGTATTTAGTCTGGAATTAGTTTTCGATTTTCTTGAAAACGAAGCCTTAAATCAAAAAGATTTGTTCCTTTTTTTCGATTTGTTTTCAAATGTAGAACATCCTGATTTCTAGAACACTCTGTATAAAACTGAAACTAAGGTATATAAATAATATATCATTATTAATAGATGTTATCACGATTTCTAAGGATTGTTAAATTATTATGTTAAAAATAACAAATTACTAACTGAAAAAGATTCCTCGAATAAAAAAGAAATTTCTTTAATCGTTGATTACTTTTACCAAATCAAACAATCACCTCAATTCACTGACATTTCCCGCAAATATATAAAGCAGAAGAATATTTTATCGCTTCCCAATGACACAAAAACCCTGCTAAAACCAACCATAGAAATAACAGTTTACTAACTCAGAAAATTACTTCATTACCTCATTAAGATTTGTAAAAAGAATTTCTTTAAACGGTCACTTCTTTTAAAGAATCATCTCGACTCACTGACATTTCAAGCAGAAGAATATTTTATCTCTTCCTATATATAATACAAAAACCCTGCGAAAACCAGCCATAGGAATGTTACTAACAGATTCAGTAACTCAGAAAATTACCAAACAACAGATTACTAATTCAGAAAATTACCTCGGCAAGATTTAAAAAAAGAATTTCTTCAGTCGTCCAAACAGTTATCCCAACTTATTGACACTTTATAGCTTCCCAATCCTACTAAAATCAACCGTATATTATCAATGTAATAATATCAACGATACGATAATGTCCACCAAAAATCCGAAATATTCTGAAATCCATATTCTTCAACAGCGCGGACGAATTAGACATCGGTGAAACATGAAACCCGGGTCACGTAAATCGTCGAGGCGAGGGATTGTGTTAAACGGTGATTTACGGGCCGACTTACTGGCCGGCGAGTTGAAAAATTAATTAAACCACAATGCAGCGGCGTCGATTACCGGCCGGTTCGCCTGTGCCACCTTCTCTTTTTTTCTTTTCTTCTCTTTTTTTTTTCTGCCCGGCCGGTTCTTTCCTTCTTCTACGATCGGTCGATCTCTCGTGGGACACGTGTCCCGCAGCGTTTCTTTGGCCGGTCGAGTTCTCTCGCGCGGGAAACGGCGAGACGTGCGCCAACGCGACTGTCATTAACTTACGGCCGCGGTGTCGGTGTGACATTTCAGAAATGTCTCCTGCCGCGAAGTGGGTTACCGTAGCAGGTCCGACTGGCGTAACGAGCGCGTACGGTGTCTCTCGCCGCGGCCGCCGATAAATCGTACAGGTGGACTTTCCATCGGCGCGATTGATCCGAGCCTTTCCAACTACCAACCAGAGAAAGAGAGAGACGCGAGCGTCGAGATTTTTGATGGTCGCCTGCAGTTTGACGATTTCTGTCGCCTTTTTTTAAGGGGAGAAGGGCTAATGAAACATTCTTCGTCCTAAATTTTGTTGTTTATTTGTTTACAAATTTTTAAATCCACTTATTTTATTATCTATTTTAATCTTAAATTTGTAAATATTTACTTTATTAATTAATAATAAAGATAAGTAAATTTAAAGTCAAATCAATAAATTTTAACTGTTTTTTGTCTTTTGACTTTCTTCTTGAAAGATGTGCAAAGGTGATAAAAATTTTTTATTTTCGTATTCGACGAAATTAATAATATAATTACAGATAATTGATTTGTACAGTTTCAAATTATAACTTTCTAGTTTCTGGTTTTCAATTTTACGTACGCGTGTACACGTGTACATTCCGTTAAAATTTCCATTCAATCGGAAGTCTGACGATTATTCGAGAGGTGCGATAACGTAAAATTACGAAAATTAATTTTCGAGTTGAAAGATCTCCATTAATGAAACATGTTTTCGTGAATGAATAGCTTATAAAAGAGACACCTTGTACAACCGTTTAGCTGCAACTCGAATCGTCTACCATACATAGCGAACCAGCGTCGTTAACGTTCAATCTTACTCAAGTGGCTACTGCCGCAAAAAGTTGCGCCAATCGCTTAATTTCGATTCTTACTCGTGCTTAGTCAATTCAAGAATGACGAAAGCGAGACTTCAACTTCGACTCGTAAATTTAACTTCGTCTCGAATTTGGACTTAACTCTCTCCTCTCCGCTTCTTGAAACATCTGTCTCGCATTGCTGCAGCTTATTTCTTCATTACTTCGAATCGTCGTTCTACGGTTGTTAAATCGAAACGAGAAATTGTCATTGGGCATGATTTTTTTTCTCAGAAATCTTACATACTTCCTTTCGAAAATCTCATTTACAGTACTCATCCCGATACAGATAAATAAATGTTCATGAAAATAAGAGATTTCAAATAGAATAGAGCTTATAAAATGTAAAAATAAAAGCCTAGATAATTTGTTCATCAATATCGAAGAAGTTCTCATTCAGTGAATAATACTAGGGTATGAAATATCTGTTGCATTCCAAAATATCTGTCCCATGAGAATACCACGCAAAAATATTCCAAAATATTCCTAATGTTTCCTAAACATTTTTTCTACAAACATTTCACAAACATTTCTAACACAAAATCTATTAGTTCGAGCTAGAATATTTTTTCAAAAAACGAAAAGAACTTGTTAATTTCGATCCTTTTGTTACCGGCCGAGAAGATCGAAGCAAAAAATAATATACGTAAAATTGACGTATGCAGTTCAGTAAATTATGTAAAAGAAAATTACAAAATTCGAAAAAATTATAAAATACGACTTGTATCTCAGTACGATACGTCTCACTGAAAGGCCTAGAAGTAACTGTTCTGACTAGGAAATGAAGACGACTTTTTTGCTATAAAATTTTATTGATATGCAAACATTCGAATCGATACAAAAAAATTACAGGCGCGATCGTTTACCAGACAACGTCGCGAATCACGTGACCCAAATCGACCAATCGCTAATTTTCGTTGCATCAGCGTTGCACCTAAAGAGGCCCGATTTTCTGGGTTACCTCCGCTAAAATCAGTGATAATAAAAAAGGAGAATGAATTAATGTAGCATTGTAAGAGTTAAATTACTATACTTTTACCTTTGACAAAATATATTAATATCGATTATATTATATTTTATATAATACGCATCATATCAATATCCTCGATATATAACATCATAATTAGAAATCATTCTTGATCTTCTCCAATTTTGAAGAACGAGGAATGCAGCGTACGTATTTTCTCGAATTTTTAAAAAATTTAAAAACCCCCCCCCCCCCCCGAACGTTAAAACGTTGAAAATAGCACCGTGTTCGCTGCGCATTGAAGTCAGCGATTATTAAAACTCTGAGATATTGAAATCCGTACGCCACGTAAATCCTCGAGCACGCCTCGATAAAAGCGCGTCTTTTCGAGCCAACCCAGCCGTCAACGATCAATTCGAAGCTCGCGCAACACCGAACGTACATTTGCAGAATTTACCAATCTGCCAGTTTCGCCGACGCGAAACGCCTCTAACTCAGATCCTATCGACCCCTCTTGCACTCTCGATCGCGCAAAAATCGCGGAGGGCAATAAACGCCCAGCGCGTAGGCGTGTCCATGTTTCTGATCTCGAATTCACACACTGGAATTCTCTCTCTCTCTCTCTCTCTCTCTCTCTTTTATAGAATAGAATTCCTCGCTCCTCCAATCTCATTACCGTGGTATTTGCGCGAGTACACGCAGATAAGTTTAATTAATAATTTAGGCCGTGAACGTAGAGGGGTCCAGGGGAGGAGTGGCCTTGAATCGAGCGGCCGGCTGAAAGCTTCGTTTTATCGCGGTGCGCGTGCAAGGAGAGCGAGAGCTGGAGAAACGGGGGGAACGAGGGGAGGCGGGCCAGCCGATAAGGCGAGAGCAAGCCGGCCAGGACGAAAACAGGACGCGGCAGGACAAGGAGATTCGTGAAAGGCGCGACCAAGAAAGACCATGGTTTCTCGCATGTGTGTTTGCTCGTGGCCATTCACGCGGCTCACCACTTCAGTCCGGTGGGCCCACTTTATCGCTTGTGCGCAATTGCGAAATCGCCAGCCACGGGGGTACGAACGAAGCACCGCTGCGTCCCATACGGTGCGATTATTATTATTGTATTTTGACGTGGCTCGACGTTCATGCCACATCTGGGTGTTCTCAACAATTTTCATTACCTTTTACGTTACGTTTCAAAGTTGTTTCAAAATTAATCTATTTGTAAAATAACGAAATCACTTGTTGATAAATAATAATATTATATTGTTAATTGTCGGTATAAAAGTTAAATCAATTTATTTCCAATTAAATGATTTATTTGTTACTTTATGAAATAAATGATTTATTATTTGCCAGGATCTTTATTCGTTATTTGATTTTGATAGGAATAACAGGGTGTAACGTTGTATAACAATGTTTATATTTTACTATTTTTTTTTC
>KQ435732.1:3093433-3113508 GCA_001276565.1 Melipona quadrifasciata | reverse complement strand
ATAGCTGTGAAATGAAATTTTCTACTAAATTTTACAAATTAGGAATCGCTCGAATTGAATTCTAAAATCACGAATTGGAGATATTTGCGATTTGTCAAGTTGTTCGAGGAATAATTATATTAATCCTTTTCTCCGGAGGGGATTTTTTGAAAAAATTGTCCAACATAGCAGAAACTTTCTTAACGCGGTTGAATCACGCGCACGTCGCAATCATCGCTCTCCGTCAGATTTGTCGCTGTTATTTATTAATCATCCTCTTTTTTCACGTACGTATCTTTTCTTTCTTTCTTGCCAGACTTATATATCATTGCAACGAAGTGATACATTCTCGCATACGCGTTAAAATTTTTATCGTGTACTCTTAATGCGTTAAAGTCGATAAAATGTATCAGGACGAATGTCTGAAGAATGAAGCGCGTTCTTTAGAAAACACAATTTGTATATACAGCATACTGTTTGAATTTAATAAAAAAAAAAAAAAAAAAAATCGAGTCGAATGAGAAAATAAAAAAAAAAGAGCTTCTTATCGACAATATTTGGCAACGAAACTACGTTCTCGAACGAGATGGAACAAACAATCGCGGGAGATTTCCACGATCGACAAAATTATTCGTCAAATTATTCTCGCAACAAAAAAAAAAAAGAAAAAGGGAAAGGAAGAAATAACAACAGTTGGCAAAATGTCAAACACAACGTATTGCGACATGATCCTTTAAGGGAATTTTGTAATTTGTCTCAAGTTGTTTGCACGATTGAGTTCCGAAGCGTTTCACGCGTCGGAAAGAGCAAACAAGATGCTCTTAATTACATAAACGTGAAGTCATCGTCCGATGCATAGTGGTAGTAGTATCGAAAAAAAGGAAAGATTTTACATTATACAACATCGTATGCAAATAATGTCGAAATGTCCGTCGATTCACTTTCTCTCTTGCTTCTCCCTCGATCCTCGGATCGCATGACGCACTGAGAACAGTCGAAAGGAGATTGTCTCGTGGTCGATCTATCGATCGACAGATCTCTGCGGCTTGATCGACAGACTCGGATCGAAAACCGGTGAAAGTTGCCTGTGGTAACTCTGCACTCTGCTACCATTGCCGTCAATTCCGTTCATTTCGCGTTAACGCAATTGCAAAACCGCGAGCTTTTCTTCCCGGGCTGTTCTCCGCTCGTCCATCCTTGTTTGAGTTTTGGTCGGTCTTGTCGATCGTATCAGCCACTCGATGCAAAATCATGACACTCTTTAATTTCTGATACTTTTGAGAAATTCGTGTTAATTTAATTTTTCCAAATTTTCAACATTTACGATATTTTCCCTGTCATTTTTAATTGCTGCTCTGTCGCAATTGCCACGTTCGAGTAAAGTAATTAACGAAACGATCTGTTGTTACCATAGAAATGTAATATAGATCTCAATTGTTTTATCAGTTTTTTAACGATGTCAAAGATTTTTGGTGCAGTTAATTTCATTCGTAACTTTATCTTTAATTGTATATAATAACTTTGAACTTTGGGGAATTAATATTATTTGCTAAAGTTGTTAAAAATAAATGAGTCGAGGCTTGCGAAGAGTATTTCGATTCGTCAACTTCGTATTTTGCCACTGTGAATTTTCTCGTTCGCAGAGATAAAATAAAAATCGAACGCATCGACATTCTATATCATAGGAAAAGAAATCGAGTGAAATTCCACTTTCACCTCTCTTTCAAACTGGCTTCCCGCCACGAGGAAAAATCATATCACACTTGCTGCACGTATTTCTACGTGAAAATAATTCTCATTTTTCTTTTCTTAACGCGCAGTGTTTCTTCTTTAACTTTCTTACAACGACGAGAAGACTTAATAAATGTGAGATTATTCTGATGTGTTAATTTGTCTTCTGAAGCCCAAGGGTGTTTAATTACTCAACGTGTGACGTGAAAATGTCTTTGGTGATTTTCTGATTTGTTTAGTAATAAAATAAATTTCACTGTAGCAGTAAAATTATAAAATTGAGAAGGTGTATTGTAGGAGACATGTTACAAAGTATCAGCAATTTATGCTGAATATATTAAGTTTTACTGACAGTAACAACTGAATTACACGTAGTAAATTATATGCTTCTTAAGTGCAACGAAAAGTTTAAGTAAGGTTACAATTTATTTAGAATATGAAAGGTTATATGACCGATTTGTGTAATTATTACAATACTTTGATAATTCAGTGTCATAAATTAATACATTCATCTCAATATATAATTGACCTGAATTAATTTGAAATAAATTAATTCAAAATTATACTACAGAAGTACATTCTGCGTGTGCCACAATACCGTATATTTTCAAAAATACTTCACAAAAGGAAAATTACATTTAAATACTATCATCAAACATCTATTCAAACATCACTCAACTATATCACTCGATTCAAAAAATCCATTTCTAAAAATTCCAAGTTCATATTTTCAAGAGAATTCAAAGTCACAATCTTCCAATCTTGGCGAACTCGAGGCCAAATTAACAGACACCTCTTACGAGGTATCTCAGTTTGAAACTTACATTCAGAATACCTCTAGCTCATTGAAGAATCACTATGAATCACCATCATTCAATCGCGAAAATTCTAAATCTATATTTACAGCAACTCAAACAAAGTCAAAAAAGAAAGACCAATTTTAGGAACACATTCCATTCAGAATCAGTACATGATACCATCGTTCAATCTAGAAATTCGTTCCGTTCCGACAAATTCTAAATCCATATTTTCCCAGGAGCTCAAAAATTCACAGTCTCGGGAAATACGAAAGCTCGAAGCAGATCCAATTTTAGAGACACACCTCTCGTGAGATTTCTCTTTGAAAATTACACCCTATTCCAATCGGAATCAGTACCACTATACAAAAAATTCTAAACTTTCTTCACAAGAGCTCGATCTGCATCAAGAATGATAGCCCAAAGCAAACGCAATCTTCGAGGCACACCCCTCTGTTTGAGATCTCTATTCGAGGATTACGTTCACTAGGCTATTCGAGGCTCGTCGTCGGTTCAATTTCCAGCGTAATTTTTCACCAACTGGGAAGCGAACCTCTTCGCCCCGATGAATCGACGTTCGCCCCGTAATCTCGATAATCCACGAGCGAACGATCGCGTTATCTGTATCGCGACCCCTCACGTAGTACTCCGAACGATTAATCGGCCCGGTTAATGAGCCGATCGCTAACGAGATCCAGTAGCGGAAATCACCGGGTCCAGCGCGAGCCATCGTCCACGGGAGGGGAAAAAACCCGTGTTTCTAAGCGCGCACGTAGCTGTCTTGCTCAGTAGGTCGAATCGATTACCCCCTCCTCGCGCGCTCGAAAACAAGATTAATCGAAGACCAGCGCGCCAGCGGGACGATACCATCGAATCCTCCGTGTTTCGTCGACGAAACGCTGCGTTCTCCCCTTTGGTTTCTCACCCTCGTGTTGCCCAATCGCGACGTACGTCACGAGGAAACTTTTGAGGATTCGATCGATTGTTTCTTTCAGATGAGAAGCGACGAGTTTCGCTACCTACAGCTGTTTATAATCCTCGAAACGTTAATTGACGTAGGGATTTTCATCTCGCGCGGATAGAAAATTTCGATCGATCGTTTCTCACAAACGAACGTGATTTATGTCAACTGTCAACTATCGATTAACTTCTTTTGATTTTCCCTATTACACTATTTAATTTTATTCAGATTCCCGCAATAATCATACAAAAAAATAATCGAAAGGGTTGTGAAAATGGCAATGATAGAAAAGATGATCTAAATATAAATTTCATAACGAAAGAAACGAAGAAAGTTTGAAAATATTTGATGTAACACGTTCAAAGAACACTTTCTTTGTGAGCCACTCCGCGATACACGTTGATTGATTCGTAGCGAGCTACCATACACATATGTTGTGGGAGGTGAGTCGAAAAAGGATCGATTGGAAATAGAAAAGAAATTTGCCCGTTTGTCACGATTACGTAATTAATAACGAGCATTCGTAGACCACGGGCTCGATGATGTGCGACCTTGTTGTACCTGGACAACACGGACGCTACACGTACGTACACGCCGCTTTCTCTGTAATTACAGGTTGTTCTATCGTACCAGGAACCAGCGGAGAGCGCAGTTTTCCGGTATCGTTGGCCAGCGTGTCTCGATTAATGACCTTCTCGACGTAATGCTCGTTTTGGGAGCCCTGACGCGCCGTTATTCATGCGTTAATAAAGATGGATCGACGGACGGATTCTCCGTACAATCGTGACACGGATTAAGGCCGACGACGACACGTTCGATTGGGTGACAAAGGACGCGAGGACAAATAACGAAGAAAAATTGACGGTAAATGCTGGTCAATTGAAACGACACGCGATATTAAACCCTGGTAGTTTCGGCTATCAGCTTAAGTTGGACTTAGGATATCTTCGTTTCAATGAAATACGATTATTACTACGTTACCGGCGATTAAACTATAAAGACTGTATCGGAGAAATTGGAGTGTGTTGAAAATGAATAGTAAAGTTTGTAATACAACAAAAGACACAAACTTTTGTTTGTAAGTAAGTTAATACAATTTCGTAGGAAATAATGAGCTGCAGTGTTAAAAAACTGCACGACTTGTACCCCAGTACGATTCGTCTCACTGAAAGGCCCAGAAGTAACTGTTCTGACCATAAAATTTTTTTGATATGCAAACACTTGAATCGATACAAAGCAAATTACAGACAACGCCACTCCTCCTCGAGGTCTACGCCACGCCCCCTCGCGAATCACGTGACCCAAATCAACCAATCGCTAATTTTCGTTGCATCAGCGTTGCATCTGAAGAGCCCCGCTAGAATCACTTTTAGTGACAAAAAGAAAAACGTATGGCACAGTAGAACTCTATCTTTACGTAAAATTTATACGTGAACCGGAGGATAGATCGCGACTCTTTCGCACTAACCGGACAAAAATTACTTAAAATTTCCGATTGAAAATTTTATAACTTCACACGTATATACACACATATATATATACAATAATGGAAAGATACTTGGACAAAACTGAAAAGTCGAGCACTTTCACCCGATTTGACCGTTTTTCCCGTGAAACTCTGCCGATTGTTGCGGCATATTCCTTTTGTAAATCGAAAACTTTCAGAAAAATTAATCACACCAGATTGTGAACTTTTTCGAAATCATTCTTTATATATATATATAATTCACGTTTCTAGATCGAAGATGTCGATCGAAGCGAACCGATCGAAAGTGTCATTAATTTAATTTCATCTCCCCTCGCGGCTCGATAGCATCGATCTCGACGCGAGCCGCGTGATCTCGCGAATAATATTGATGATTTCGAGCAGAGCGACGGTTTTTCGAGCAGAGCCGATTGAAATTAAGTAACAGGCTGCGAACTGCTTAATCAACGACGCCAGCCATTGATACGTCGATGAAAATAATTAAAGGATCATCCGCTGAAATGACTTCATCGTTTGGCAAAGTAGCTGGTGCAAATGGCTTTATCGTTTTAGCGTGGCATCCGACGTGGCGTTACGCAAGGTAGAAACTCTCGCCGGGGATTCCTATGAAATATCGTGTACCAGTTCAAATGAACTTTTGCGAGCGTGCGGGAAGAGGCAGAAGATGTTGAATCATACCGTAACTAATAAATCACGGTGTATATTTTTGCCGACTCGTTCGTTCCTTAACGAGATGAATTCGCCGTTTCTGCCAGTGTGTATGCGGGGAAATTGATAAATGAAATTAATATGCACGCGTTAGGCTGTACTTGTGCGAGAAGTTTCTTCAGATTGAAACAAACGTGCTTTTCGTTTTCGTCCCAACATGATTATTGACCGAAATGTAGTATTATTTTTCAAGATTTTTCATTTCGAACCTTGAAGAAAAACTCAATTATGTTGATTAATAACAGACTTTCGAAGACATGCAGTTGGTATTGTATCCGGTTTCGATCGTAGTATAATTGAATACGAAATTTATAGCCGCAAGGAAAAATTATCATCATTTTCTACGTATGTTCATTAAATCGTTGCTAGGAGGATTAATTAGTTGTTGAAAAAAAAGATGTATAAAATACGTAAAGATTCAATTTTATGTACTGGTATAGGCACGATTACTTGTTATCCTTGTTGCAAGAATAAAGAATCTAAATTAAGAATCAATTATATTTTTCCAATGAAGAGTAATAAAAGAAAATGTTGTCAGGATCATCAAGTAAATTTGCCGTAAAAGTGCAAAAGAAAAACTGAGTATCTACTAATATAAAAAGATCAATCATTGATAGATGCAAACAGAAAAAAATATTTAGTAAGTAATTGTATTATGTAACATATAATGTAATTTATTTGCACAATTATGTTCATTAAAAATGAATAATTGTCCTCATCACATTGTAATAATTTTCGTTTGTGTTTAAAACGTCTTTATTACTTTGCAACGGCATCTTATCTTTCAAGATAAGACAAAGTTCTTTCATATCGTGCACGATAGGAATGCATCATCTTTCGTTTGAATAAGGTGACCTTGACATTTCCACTCAACAACCGCCTACGTACTCACCCACACTCTATTATTTCTCCGTTGCTCGACAACTTCCACCCACGCTCTTTCGCCTAAAACCCCATTCATTCCCACCTACGTGCTCGCCCATCGAGTTTCCAACCTACACTACAATATCCTCCACAAACATTCTCAACCCTCTGAAAACAATTCCTTTCAATTTGCAAGCTTGTAATTATGTACAATTATAATTGGAACACGTAAAATTACAGAAGATTTAAAAGATAGATTTACAAGAATATATATGCATAATAATAAATATTCAATAAAAAGACAAAACGATAACAGAAAAATCTGAGTCTAACAAGTAAAGGTCTCGTAGTTGTGCAACAGAGAATTGTCACCGTATCGAGGACAGTAAGTTAAATAAAAAAATGTTAAATATTAAAAAAAGTTGCAACATTCTTAATATGCTTTATAAGATGTATGACGTTTTACATGCGAAAAATTAAAGAAATATATTTTATTGTGTTATATTTATTATGTTATATTTTATTATATTAATATGTTTTAAAATGAATTTATTCATCGAAACATAAACTGCTCGAAATGTGACAATAAAATTATTGTTTATATGTATCGTATACACACATAATTCAAATTAATAATTAATCATCTAGAATAATTATTATGACCAATAAAAGTCGGCAACAATTTCTCCGGATACCCGATTGTAAAATAATTAATCATTTTTTGTTTAAATAACAAATTCACGAGAGTCCGACTGATTTAGTATCAAAGTAAATTTCACACATTAACTGAATTCCGTTTAACGACGCAACGACCAACTCAATTTGACGGTTCAATTTTTGCAACTTCTTAGAAATTACATCGGATTATTTTATTTTAAAAGAATGTAACGCGAAGTATTACTCATAGACTAATTTTGTTAAATTCTTGACTTAGGCTCACGCTTCTAGCTTTTGAAAATTTTTCAAACATGAATTATTCAGTCTTAGCTGCGAAACGCAGAAATAGTTTATAAATTACAACACGATTTTGCAATCGCATACCAGGCTTATTCTTAGTTCGGTTCAGATCGCCAAACGATAGACCTCGATGTTTGAAAAATTAGATCGGCGATTGTTTGGAAAAGCGAAATGGTGGCCCGCGGACGAAACACGCGGAGCGGATCAGGTCGTCCGCGTCGTGAAGCGGCCGCCGATCTCGAGGGATCGTGCGCGGCGATCTGTCCGAAACGGTTGCTAAATCGGTCGCGATTACGGCGTCCACTTAACCTCTTGCATCCGATCGACCGATTACCGGCAACTAGATAATGATCGAACGATCGAACGACTCGCTCGAGCGGCCTTTGATAAGTTCATTGCAAACCGGCCCCTCGCCGTATAAGTGCCTGTGGATCGCGAAAGACACACCGGTCTCCCATCCGTTCACGATCGTCCCGCGATCTTTCAACGATCGATCGTATTTTCAACGTTCACCCTCGATTCTTTGCAGTTATAGTAGTACCACGGTACGTACGCTGCTGGCTGTATTGCGGGCATAAATCTTCCTCGCGCGCCGCTCGGTGAAACTCGTTAGAAACTCGAGGAACTTGCGACCGGGTTTCACTTTGACAAAAATGAACGCGTTCTCGCATGGTAAGGATTCTCGCTTTTCGTGGTCTTACTTTGCCACTCGGTGACGTCTCGCGGAGAGAAAGTTGGATATCGATTTTTCCGGACAGACGCGTTTTACCGATGCAGATTTTAATTGTTCCTTTAGAGTCGAGGGGATAACGTTGCGAAAGCTAGCGAACGTGCCGAATGTTTTGGTAATTGTAAAAGTAATTTACAACAGGATTCGTAATATAGTGGATTTAATTTACTAGATTTTATATATTATATATTATATTCCTTTTTTCTGCATTCACCATTTTTGGGGATTATTTCAAAAATTGCAAAAATTAAATACCTTATGCAACAAAGAGTCTGCGAAATGTTGACACGTTGACAATTGTGTTATCTATATCGATAACACGTGCAATTTAAAAATTTCAATAAATACTGATGGATATTAAAGATGAAAAGTGTCTTAAGACTGTACTATGCTTGGGAGTGTACTGTATAACATATATATGTATGTGTACGTACAAAGAGAAATTTTTGTCAAGAACAAATATAATCTTTTAAACTGATATGATAAAACACGTCACCCAATTTTTTTTTTTTTTTTTTTTAATAACGTTCGATCGTATTTTCAACGAATTCTATTAAAGTGAAGTTAAAAAACGTTACTTGAGATTGTGTATACGTTCCTTTGAAATAAATTATCATTCATTCCCAAGACATTATCTATTTATTTTTGAAGCACATTTGTTTCTTTTCATTATATTATGCACGTTATAAAAGTCAAAAAGTCAACAGGAATTACTTCGCTTTATTTTTGTCTTGTGTCGTTTAAACAAAAATGCAATAAATCAAAGAGATTCATCGGAGCCATAAAATTTGGATGCATGGTGAAGCAGCATTAATTATGTAATTAATTAGTAATCGTTAGAATAACTTGTCGAGTACGTGTTATTCAAAACGTTACGGTATCGGCGATGGAAAAAAGTTTGTCGATACACTGTCGTTCTATGTACAGTATTTATGTACAGTGACCTTCATTTTTTGATGTATCAAACCGCTTTGTTTACATACTTGGTAGATAATTCTGAAAAATAGACTTTTTTTCTCGTATCTGTATCACCTCAGGACTACGTAATTATCGACCAAAATTGAATTTCAAAGTTGACGCTAATTAACGCGTTATCTTCAATCGATATATCAGTCGAGCTTGTCAGTTTGACTTTAAAAATGTATCGAGCTCGCTATTTCGTTCACATCGTCACGGAAATTTCGTAATTCGCGTTGAAATTACGCGTGTCTGCGTATTGACGAATCGCAACACCGATAATTATTCGTTATTTATTCATTAAATAACATCGAGCACGAATGATTCCGACGACGTAATTAATTATTGGATTTCATTTATCGTCCAAGTTGGAAGAAGATGAAAGTACGTTGATTTTGATACGTCCAGTATCTTCGTAAGCATCGAATAAACACGTTAAATATTTTACATTGAAGTTAAAAATTGCGTAATGCGTCGTTTCGAAAAAAGAAAAAAAGAAAAAAAACAACGAACGATCAACGCAGAAATTTATTAATTTTCTAACATCTTCGATCGCTTTGTTTATCAATTCGCGAGATAACCACAGTGGAGCATAATACGTTATCAGCCAATTTTAAATAACTTGCAGTGACTTATTAATAACATTATCAATGTTACGTTTGCACAGAGTGATAAAAAGGCACGAAACATGAGACAATTAACATTATTATCTGAAGTATTGCTGGCCGCTGTACTAACAAACGTGCGCGTCGCATACAAATACATAGCACCTAGAACAGGTTGAACAGAAAAATTGTTGTAACAGCCTGGACTTATCTAAATGTTTCAAAAGGTCACCTTGAACTTTTTCCCCTTTGTTAAATGTCACTTGATAGTAGTTTGACGAAGTGACAATGCAAATTGAATGTAAACGAGCGCGTTTGAGTCGATTGTCATTATCGGCGTGTCCAAAATTTTAAAAATACCACACTACCGTTAGGTGCTACAAACGGACGTATAAACGGAGACTGGAACAATTGAAATGTCATACGTACTTTGATAGAAAATGATGGAAATTGAGAAATGTCAATATACAGAAATTTTTCTCAAGTACATTTTATACGTTTAGCTGATAGAAATTCTTACTTAGATTGCATTCGTACGTTTGAAGTAGAAGTAGAGATTTTATTTAATAATACAAATTATATTAAATATTTCATTATATTTAATATGAAAAAACGTATAAAAGTTCACAAATAATGTAACAAAACGAAATGATATTTTGTTGACAGAACAACATTCTCCAACATTCTACAAACATATTTGTGAATTAAATTGAAGTTAAGTTAACAGAAGTTAAGACAATGTCAGGAAGGCAGTTAATATCTTCATTTTCTTTATCCGTCTGAAGGAAGAAATTATCTTCAAGTATTTTTATCGATGGTACAAAGCAATCATGACGGAACTAACCTTCGGCTCATATAATTGCGTTACCATTTCAGTTCGCAAGGATTACTATAGCTTTTCCCATAGCGTTGATGGGAGGCAAGAAAAATCGAAGCCGATCGAACGACATTGAAACGACCTTGCTCATTTTGCACTTGTTAATACACAACTGTCGTGTGCTCATTCTGTGTTTGTAGCATGATCTTGAAAGAACGTGGACTGTAAATCGACAAATCAACGATGGACATTTAGATTTGTTAGTTTACATTTTACATTTTACAGTTTACATTTTTTAGTTTACAAGAGAAGAAGAGATGAATCAACATTTGTTATCAAAAGGTAAAATTGTGTGCATCGTCGAGGAAGTTAATTTCTATCATATTTTAAAGATTTTATTGGAAATTCATTTTGACAAAATTATTTTAATAAAATTAACAAAAATTAACATAAAATTCGACAAAAGATTCTAGTCTTTCTTGTCAAAATAAAATTCTATCTTTAAAAAAAAAAACAATTTTTAGGTGAACCACGACACAATTTAAATACTCAAATTACGTATATAGAGGAATTTCAGTGCAGAATCTTTGAATATAGATTTTTCAAACATGAATTGTATTGAAATACTGAAATGGAAACTTTCCTTCAAAAATCAGGAGTTTCGTTGAATGCAACTGCAACACAGATCTAATTAATCGAATCGAGTCTTTCACTGTATCAGTGATTGTTCCTTTTCTCGAATCACGATGAATGAAACGACAGTGAGGCTGAGAATACCTCGCTGCAAGCTGTAAACATTCCAGGAAGCGAAAATCGAGAGAACGTTGTTCGATTATCAAGACGGAAGGTCGAAATCTTGCTCGATCTGCTGCTTAAGGTGGCCGGTATTGGTGGCGAAGGCCGCATTTGGAATTTCTCGACGAAACCATAGTTTGTCCTTTTTCATCGAGTGTCGAGAGATTGCGTCAATGACGCTGAAATTTACGAGCAATCGAGTTGAACAACTTCTGACAATTATTATTTGGTATTCTGTCGACACGCCGCACAAGCGTCGATGTCTTTTCGATTGCAAAATGAAGCCAATTTTGCGTAATCGCCAAGCGCGTATTACGTAGGAATTTATTCATAGAGAGATAAGATCGTTTCATTTTCGAATCGCGAGAATTTTTCTTTATTTGCGAGAGTGATAGCGACAGCTAATTACACCGCGCGAGACACGCCTTTTCCACACCATGAAAATTCGTTCGCGAGATGTACGTGCATAATGAAATTAATAAAATCATTAGAGTCTTGTTATTCGTTGAAAAGTGTTGAAACTAGGAATTTAACATTCTTTTCACCCCCAAGTATTTTATACTTCAAGTCGAATTATTTCATTCTGAATGTATTTTTCTAAATTCCATTGATTCTTGGATATAGTGTACATTGCATGATCGTAGGTAACTGTAGAAATAAATTATAATAAACAATAGTAAATTCCGGCAACTAATGAATTTTATTAGTAAATAAAACATTAACGATATCAATCCAACTAATACTTTAAAGCCGATATTTTATACTCGTCATATTTTTCACGTGCCATCTTCAAACTGCGAATCCTGTTCGAGTTATTTCACGTTTGAATTAGAGTCTCTGCCACGGGCAGGATCGAACGTAAGAAGGCGAGAGGGTTGAGTCTTGTTCTCGTTGCGGAACGACCGCGTGTATCGGTTTCCTCCAGCAACGGTTGAACGTCTCAATTCGTTGGAGCCGAGCTAGTAACTCCATCGGTCGTTAGGCTTTCGTATCGAATTCAACGTCAGATCGTTGGTCGTTATCCGATAATGATTAATTAAAACGTCGCGATCGCCAAACGGTGTTGTGTTTCCGGAGTTTCCTTGGCTGCTGTTGCCGCTGCATCGTAACCGCGAGAACGTTCAAGGACGAGCCAGGTGAAAGCGTTTTTCCTTGCATCGCACCGCCGTGAAATCCTCCTCGTGCGGAGGATTACACGCTCGTTGCGTACGAAATCAGCATGCGTCGATGTACGCCAAGCGCGAGAAAAAAAGAGGCTCGGAAAGACTCGAGAATTATGAAAGAATTATTTATTATTATTTTTTTTTTTTATTTAGTTCAGGAAGACTTTTTCGAACGCAAGTGAAGAAACAGAGATTCGTTTCATCCATCAAACGTGACAGCAAGCCTGTGATACATAAATCTGTTTTTTCTTAAATTGACAGAACAAAACGACACTTGTGCAAATTTGCTGTTCATTTGTTGAACACAACTGAAGAAAGTCTGTGCAGAGAGAGTATCGCGTCTTTAGAATTTCAGAACCTGCAATGCATAATTCTCTTACGATTAATCGCAGAAATTTTTATTATTTCTGAGGAACATCGACACTAATGAAATTGAATCTACGCAATGGAGGTTAATCCGATCCCCAAACGTCACACCTTCGACATTTGGAATTTTACGATACATGTTGCGCATAAATTCTCATTAAAAAAATTTACGAAAGAAAACTGACGAAACACACCTTCAATACCTGAAATTCTGCAATATATATTACACATGGATTCTCATTAAAAAAATTTACGAAAGAAACTGACAAAACACATTTTCAATACTTAAAATTCTACGAAACATATATATGTATAATATTATAGATTTTCAAGTATTGAAGGTGTGTTTCGTCACTTTACATATACATATTTTCGCACACAAATTCTCATAAAAAAAATTTGTGAAAGAAGCTGACAAAACAAGCCGAACACTTATGGAAATCGTGATTATTTGTTACAGGGAGCAGAAGCCTGAATTCAACAGACACTGACGGTCTTGTTTGGTGAGTGAAAATATTTAACATTCCTTGACGTAACGGATGCCTCGCGTTCGCTTCCGCGAGCAGGAATATTTTACGTAACGTTGTGCTCGATATTTGCTCGTTGCTGTCTATTCGCATCTAGTTTATTCGACTGTGCTCGATAATCTTCCCCCTCCTAACCGCAACAACGAAGTCGAACTCCGAGTCGAAAATGCTTACACGTGTAGTTTACATAATTTCCCGCCAGACACATTCGCGCGAACGTAACAAGATCGGCGATTATTAGGTACACAGTGTCGTAATTCCTTTATGTCAATTGAATTGACGTTTAACATTCTCGATGCTCGTTTACAAATTTTATGCCACGTGTCGTTCCTTGTACTTGGAATTCGGTTATAGAAGCGAACGAGTAACTGAGTAAACGTCGACTGAAGAACGTATCAAACGTTGTCTTCAAGTTTGACGTTTGGTTTTAGTTTAATGAATTTACGTTCGGACTGCGGATTCGCGGGCGCTTGTTAATTAAAATTGCACGTTTCGGGAGGATAATTACTTAACTAGCAAAGACACTAGTTCATAAATTTCCTTTTCGAGATAAATGTGAATTATGTTGAAGAAAGGGATAGCTACGTCGAAGATAGGGGTGGAACAATAACTTTGAAAAGTGGAAACGAAGAACAAAATTACAGACGTAACTTTTGATTACAACGAAACGTAGCGAATGGAGTCCGATAAGAGACTAGAGTAGAGCGAAATTCGGAGAATAAATGGAAGGAAAGTACAGTGAAAGACGAAGATCAAATTTTGCACTATTTTGAAATATTTAGAAACTATTGCACGAATACTGGGGCTTATTAGTGTAACGAATAATTTACTGTTTATGTACTTTTGCAATCTTTATAAAATATATATTTGTACTAAATTCTTTGCGACGATTCTTACACATGTTTTCAGATGTGTTTTGAACTTTATAAATATAATTGAGTCTCGTAATTAGGTTGCAGCTATTTTCGTAAATTCATGTTTCTATAAATTGAGAAAATGCATCTTGTATGAATTGCGTTACATAATAAATATTACAGCAAATATTATATTCCGAGTGTAAATATTATATTTTATTTCTATAAGAATTCATTCTAACAAAACAAAATTCTATAATTTACATTACCTATCAAATACTATGCGAATAATTATAAATATTCTGTACCTATACGTGTGTAAAATGTTATAATTCTACATTAACTATTCAATACTATAATAAATATTACACTCTGAACATTTTATTTATATAAAATTTTGCAATTTCACAATTCCTCCATAATTTTCATAACATTTTACAATTTTATTATTTTATAATTCTCTGTAAATATTAATTGTACAATTCTGTACACACTGTACACCATCAAGTTTCCCACGAAGCACAAAGACGCACGGAAAATACTGCGAGAAAAACAAAAGTGTTAATAATTTCGAAACGTTCTTCCCATTTCACGCAAACACACACGCACGACATATTCATCAAATATTCGTTCGTGAGTTTGCACCCGCCGGTCGATCACGGATCGATCGGCGGCCCGATAGTCACGCGCACCCGGGTCCGCGAGATTTCACGAGCGTGTACACGTGAGAGCCTCTCGGACGAAAATAAACGGCGTGCAACGGGTACAGGCAATCGTACGTTGGTCGAATTACCCGCGGAATCGTCGTACCGATTGACTTATTCGCCCCGCGAAAGCCAAGTCACGAGTCGATCGTAAACGCCGGTTAAACCGTGGTTAAACGTTACCGTCGGATCGTCGATCCGACGATCGTTTTCTAATTTGCGACAATTTCACAGGAGGGGGGCAGTGGGACGACTCTATCCGATCGGCCGCGTGTTGCCCCGGGATCGGCTCGAAGGACCCGGGAATCGATTATTCGCTTGTGCAACGAGATATCGCGCACGTGTCTGTGAAAGTCGCGCAGCTGACAGGTCTGGTACGGTTTTACGGGGGGAAAATTCGAGACTGTTCGACCGCGAAATCAGAGAACGATGACTTTCCAAAGGGGTGACCGATATTCATGCGTGAATCTGAATGTTTAATTTCGGGAACGATTTGCAATTTTTCAAAATTCTCGAGATAGTCAAGTGAAAATATTCCGAGATCACACAACGCGGCGTGTTTAGTTCAGTTTTTGGTTAACTCGCGCGACGTCGTATTTTTTATTAATTTAAAGGAGCAGAATTCTACCGATTTATTTGCAATTTGCGAATCGCGTACTGTCGGCTGTTAATAAATTCTCTTGCGTAACGGCCAACATGCATATTCAGCAACGAAACGAATGAAGTCTTACGGGCGAATTTCACAAGTTACACGCCAGCCGATTATAGTATTTAATAGCGAGAATGGCGCGATCGCGTGTTGTCGTTCAATCGGAGCCGGACTGACAGCCGACTGCCTGGATTTCAACGTTGCGTCGTGGCGCACAGTCCCGTAAATCGAAATCTCGCTCCAGATCGGTAATTGCTCCCGCGTATCGCGCAGATTATCGCTGCCGATCCCACGATCGCCCGGAGATCAGCCGGTCTTGCCTTTTAATTGCAGAAATTGAGACTTTGCCAATTACTCTCGATGCATCTCATTCGCGAACGTATTATACACGCTGTACACGGAACAGTCTACTTTAATAGCATTGGATGTAACACGAACCCGACGTTTTGCTTGGAATTATTTTATCAAAATATTTAAAAAGAATTTACTTATTTTTTATAAATGGAAAATAAATTGTTTCGGTCATTTTTGTTGCAGCCAAATAATCCTGCCTTTCGCATTGAACGTATATTTCGCGTGTCAATTTTTTCAAATTGCTCAAATTTCGCAAGAATGATATTTTATATTTGGATCTATTAAAAGTAATTTCATCCTTGCTGAATATAGATATTATCGCGTAAATTATTATATAAAAATGTGTATCTTCAATATCTAAATATTTGATTTATTTTTAACGAATGTCGATCGTCGGACAAGTTTGTCTTTGGATGTATGATATATTTTAATTTGAACAAGCAAGTTAAATTTTTAATCAGTTCAGTGTGCCAATGTGATCAAAAAGATCGAGAATCTCGAGATAAAATCTCATTATCACTAAACTTTTATACTTTTCAGAAGTGTAACTTGAAGAAACAGAGTTTGAGCAGAAATTTGTTTTATCTACTATATATATAAAACACTCAATACTAATACTACAAATACTCTACTTTAGATATCTGTGTACATTTTTGTATTTTGTTTGCACCGCGTTTTTTTTTTCACAACTTTCAAACGCCCATGAATGCATCAAAATCGAATAATAATTGCACAAACTGTAAAACGTAACTGTAAAATTATATCCTTCGCGGTCGGCCATTCTAAATTTTATTACGAGAATTAACGAGCTTACGCCGAATCTACAAACATTTCCTTTTAATTCTCCTCGCGAGAGAGGATCTTCCACGTGCACGTGATCCCGTATGGGATAATTCGTTGGCAGGAGACTCATTTATTTACACGGAGAGATTTCACCGTTTAATGGAGAGTAAAAACACGGAGAACAAGAATCGTGGAGAAACGAATGGTACCCCGTTTTTGTTTGGCGCATAGCGCGACTATGTTTGATGGTTGGAAACACGATCGCTAATGACGTGCAATCATTTATGGTGGACCATAATGGTACGACTTTGCAGTGTCTACTATAACGACGAGAGTCATCGACACCGCTGAAGAATGTGTTACTATATATTTTGAGGAGTCCTTGACGTACGGGACCATTATTCATTTCTCCGCACGAACTTTCTTACCGATACAGGTATTTCGCAATCGTTTATGTTTTTCGTTCGAAAGAATTTTATACCCTGCCGTGTCGTGTTTCGATAGGAATGAAATCGCAAAGTACAGCGATTTAAAAAGAAATGATTTTCGTGCGCGTTACTTTTATTGGATTGAATACCACAAACTGAGTTTAATAATTGGAGAAAGATTGCAATCTCTATCAATCTTATATTTATATATATATGTTATAGGTACATTACATTACAGATGCAATCTTGATTTAAAATTATAGATGCAATCTTAATAAAAATTAAAAGCAAGTTGGACTGGTTCGGTCAATTTTTTTCGAGTCATCGTGCGTCGAGACATTTGTACGATGTGCAAATAATCGGGTATCAATCCAACTTTTTAAAAAACCAATATTGGTCTGTATCACACCCATGACTTTTCTTTAAAAAATAATAAAATTTTAACATTTAACATGTAAAATATCGGTGAGTGCAACTAAACTGCAGATTTTGGTGCATTTATGGAAAATTTGCAGACGCAGAAATACGCAAAGATGCGACACGTACGAAGCATCATTTGAAAGAAATTTTTGAAAGAAATTTCAGCTTGCACAGCATTTCTTTACTCGTATCCACAGAAATACGAAATTGCATAACTTCAGTAAAAAACGAAAAAAGTTAATGAAGTTAATCGTCAAATATTCGATAGTAAATTAATTAAAATTTCAAAGAATAAACAGTTTGAATTACTGAAAGTTATCCGACCGTACAAATTTTCACCTATCTTCAAACTTCTCGCAAGGCTCTGTCAATCTTTCAGACTCTATTCGCGGAAATTATCACAGTAGACTCGCTTTTTCCAAGGAAAATTTTCCTCGATCCACGGTCGACAGTCACGGTGAGAAAATCCATATCGATCAATCGAGACGATTCTGAGAACGAAGGACAGGAATGCGATCCCTCCGATGAAAGGTTTCGCATGGAGCCTCGGATTCGCACGCTCGTGACGGACTCATCGGAGCAATTAACCGACCGACAACGCGAAACGACTCTGATTAATGTAATTTCGCAACGATCGATGCTCGCCGGTTAGACGACGAGCTGATCTCTCGTGTCTAACACGGCAAAAACTCTCGATACTGGCTCGTACATTTCGAAATGGATTCCGCGTGTGTAGGGTGGTCCTTTATGGCTACGGCTATCATTTAAGATGCTTGCCTGGCTAGAGCATCGAGCGTGCTTCAGATCGTGAAACTGCTGATTCGATTCTTGCGAAACTGCAGCTGTTGCGTAATAAATTTCGTTTCCAGATGAATTATGTTTCGCAGATAGATTCAGACGGACGTTCTTCAAGACAGAGAATCATTCAGTCCGACGTGACGTCCTGCAATTTGACAAAGCTTCGTGCCTTTGCAAAAATTTTATTTTGCCTGCTTGTTGATTAAAGACACCAAGTGATTTATTTGTAACAATAGTCGTTAGTTTTTAGATTCTCAGTTGAAGCAAGTGTAGTGACATTTAATTGATAAACTTTCTCTCGTGTAAATAAAGGAAATTCTAGTTAGTAGAGGGTTGAAAAATTAAAATGCAGAAAAATTCTTGGGTAAACGTCGTGTAATCTCTAAAAATGAAACTTGATAGAACATTTGGATTTTATAAGTCATAATTTACAGAGATTTTTCTTCTTTCTTTTTTTTTTTTTAATATTTATTTTAGTTTATTTCTAGTTTTGATAAGTAAGTTGCAGCGTTCGAGACTCTGTGAAAAATTACTCCGTGCGCGAGGGAATATTAATTTTGCGTTGAGCAAATTGCAAAACGCATAAAAATGTATCGCTCTCGAGGAGATAAGAGAGACGAGTATTTATTGGAAATTCAGTTTTCGCGATAACGAATCCTCTGACGTTAACAGGCACGGTGCTTATCGTTCAGAATGAAATATAGTCCTCCTTAAGATCGACGCTGACAAAAAATTGATGATTGAAGAAGTTACGAAACGTGGAACGTGGCTCGTGTGTTATTCGATGGGGCAAGAAGGCTGCCTTTTCTATTTCCCAAACAGTGTAATTTTGTAAATTATAAGAAAATTATACAAACATTGCCAATGTTGTATGGCAATCAAAGAATTACAAATGACAACGATGATAAAAATCGTCTAATACGTGATATTTTCTCAATACTGTATTAATCTTTATTAGCCCATGCAGGTTCAATATAACTTTATTCAATAATGATTTATCGCAAAAAATATGCATTTTGCGCAACTCGAACTTGATTAAATATTACCGAGAAATTATCATGTCCAAACGTTACTTGAATCGCGCAATAGTTTTAGCTAAATTGTACTGTCAATTTTTGTCATTATTATGTGATATATAATATACCTTTATTATACTTATACTTTAATAATTATAATATCGCTAAAATATATTAAATTAATCACAATTATATATTGTTTTCCTATGTTGTTATATATTACTTTCTTAATTTATGTTATTATAATTATTATGGTTACATTTTAATACAACGTTGCTATTACTAAAATGTAACTATAATAATTTTAGTAATTTCTTAGTACAATATACAGTTCTAATCTCTTCGATAATATGAATGTACAATATCCATTATACTGAAAAATAATGTCCATAATTCGTTCATTATTTGCAAATTAATTAGCATACCGTGATTTTCTTAAGATATTTGTAACGTTTTTTTTAAATTTTTCAACAAAAATTCAGAACATCTTCAAACCTCAACGCACAAGGTTCATCTGCTGCAAACAACAATCCCAAAGGATATTACCACTCTTGAATTAGTTACGCAAGCTTAAAACTGCACGACATGTATCTCAGTACGATTCGTCTCACTGAAAAGCCCAGGCG
>KQ435732.1:3073322-3093226 GCA_001276565.1 Melipona quadrifasciata | reverse complement strand
AAAATCACTTTCAGTAATAAAAATATTTAGTCGCGAAACCAGAATGCTGAATGATGACACTATAATCATCGGCGATCGGTGACGTTGGTACGCGGTCGCATACTCGAGCTGTAACCGAAGCTTCATTGCCACGAGGACCACTGCAATTGCGTCTGTTCATCCCGGAGGATTAGCCCGTGCCACGAGTTACAGACACTAATCGATGCGAATGTTAATAGCGCACGAGCGCACGCTCTTATGTAAATGCCGCACGTATACACCGAGGCGAGTCGAGTTTCTCGCTAAACCGAAGTAATTTTCCAAGCTCGTTACAATATCGACGGCAATAAATTGTTGGTAGACGTGATATTTCAGAGTTAAATATCGCCGGGCCAATTATCTAGCTGGTGGGTCGCTTTTAATTCCCGTTTCTTTTGGAAAACTGTTCAATTTCCTTCATTTCACTGCTTTCTAATCCGCGATCACGCCTCGAGAAGTTGTACTTTTCCAGCAGCTGCGTCGAGTTTTCATGGATTGATAATCGATACCGGTCAGACGGGTTGAATTTTGATTTTTTTCTTTTCTTTCAGAATAGCTGATTTAATTGGTAGTTTGGCGAATGATAAAATTCGTATCGGTACGGAACAGTCTCGTTTATTTGTCAGGTTACGTTCCACTTCGTTTGTAATTGATTTAATTGTCTTTGGTGTTTGTCGTAAAGTTGTGCTTGCGGAATGGACGCTTGTAGGGTTTCAGCTATAGCGGGTGGAATGTAGATTGATGATGTTTGAGACTTATTGAGATTATGGCTGATTGGGGATGCGTGTACTATGCGTGTTTAAGATTGATTGCCAATAATCGAGATTAGGTTGACATACGTAGTTCGCATTGAAGCCTGTTAAGTTTGATACGAGAGATTTTGTTAAATATACGAGTGAAGATGATTCAATGATTATGTAACTTTCAACGAGAACATTGAGCAACGACTTGAATGTATTTCAACACAATTGGAGACACAATTTCTCAATTTTTCCTCCCAAACAAGTAATCTGTTATACTGCAATTTCTAACCTTTTGAAAGACGTTTCAACTACCTTTAAAAAAAAAATCACATAACGATTCGCTTGAAAATTGTAAAAATCCAAACGTTCCTAAAAACAGCGAAGAATTTTTTTCAGAATTAAATTTGTACAATCTTGAAGATTGGACTCTTCTCTTCGTAGAAAATTTCTTTCGTCGTTTTATTGAACTTCGATTAGGAACTGGGATCAGACGATGAAAACGTTGAGATTCAAAGCTCAGAAAAATGGCGAGAAAAGAGAAAAAGAATCGAAAGCAAACGGTAATGAGCGAGCAAGGGCAGAAAAGAACGTTCATCAATCATCCTTGTAGACATTGCTGTAAGCGTTTCACGAGATGGAAAAACACGTCGGGGTTTTCACTTTTCGCGTCGGTCCTCGAGACACGCGAACGCGTAATTATCCAACGACTAGCCCTCCCAAATCGCACCGCGACAATTAAACAAGCCGACGCTTACATTAACAGCGTCCAATTAGCGAGCTGCCGCAATTATCTGGTATCTATGAATCGTTCGCGCTCGTCGGGAAGTGTTATGACGAGTTCCCTCGTTCATAACTTCCCGACAACACGCGAAAGTGACAAAACCGTGACGCGATTCGTTGCACGATGCATTCGAGAACGATGATCGAGAATGACCCGCGTCACTATCATGACTTTTAGCTCCCCCGTTATATCGAGCTTCGCAATCGTAATCACAGATTGCTGCGACGCGAGATGAATCGCATTCAGAGTGTTGAGTTGAAGATTCGTTCGGTCTTTCTTTTCTTTTCCTTGCGTCGAGATGAATCTTAATAAATAAAATAAATCGCGTCGGAAGATTTAGCTGAAAAGTTTAGTCGGTCACGTTCGGAATTGAAAATTACGCTTGATGCGAGGAACTTGGTTCTTTTCAAACTTTAACAAACTTTCTCATACTTTTGATATCAATGTTAAATTTAGTAAATTCAGTGATTGGAGTGTTTTTTATTTTTTATATAATTTTATATATTTACAAAGTTCTAACGTTAATGATAGTTACATTTGAATTGATAATTCTCTGACCAGCGGACAATAGAGTGTCAATTAGAATTTTTAATTTATTAAAAATTATTGTAAATAGAGCAGTATGTATTGTAAGTGAAAAGTAGATTGCAGATTTTTATGTATTTGTGGGAAATCTAAGAATACAAAATTGCACAGAATGCGCATAATATGAAAAAATATATGAAATATCCATAGCACAGTATTTTTTGTAATATCTGCAAAACAATTTTCTACTTAGATTCCGCTTTTAATTATGTTCCCAAAAATATGATTTTGCATAAAAGTCTGCAGTCAACTTATTATAAACATACTTTTCATTAACGTTGGAATTTGGTAAATATATAGAAAACGAAGAATCTAAAAAGATATCTAAATTTATAAAGTGCGATATTAAGTCAGATCTGAGATTTTAGTTCGTGTTATTACAAAGTTACTTATATTCTTTAACTGGGATTCGATTTATATATTAGGAGTATGTAACCATAATAAGTAACGTCGTTTCTTCATACTGTACAAAATTTTATTTTACTTAAGAGTTAATACAGTTTCAATCTGTAACATAATTTTACAATAAGCACACTAAACATCAATATATTTAACTAGAATATAGGTTATGTTACAATGAGTTATACTGTTTTAATACAGTTAGACTGATTGACATTACTTATGGGCACCTTTAATATTTGCTCGTTCTATAACTTCTAAAGAAATTCCGTCCTTTTTTCAATAATTCTTTTTGTATCAAATGAATAAAAATTCCAAGAGAATTCAAGTTACTTGCTACTGAGAAACATACATTCTGCGTGTTTGCGACAGTTTTATTTTTCTTCTCAGAGAGAAAGAGAGATTGTGTCTTCATCGTTTTTCGAGTCATTTCCAGACACTCGTTATGTTAAAATCAGGAAGTAAATCTCCCATGAAATTTCGTTGCACAGCGTTGCAATTAAACCAATTTAACTGCAAGTCATCGTAACGTGGCGACTGTAAAACGAGAGCCGGGGGCTCGGGTGGTATCGCGATAATAACGCTAAATAATCGAGTTTGCGACACGGGAAAAGGGGGTTAACTTTTATTATCACGCTCGTGGCGCGTAACGGCTTGACTTTCAGAGAAAATAATTAGTCGAAACTCGGAGGCTAATTGAGCGTGGTTGGCGTAATTCGACGGTGATTTTCGTGGAAATGAATATGTAACGTAAGCTAGGCCGGTCAACGGCTTCGCGTATTGTTCCCTGTGTAATTATGTGCAAATTTATGACTCACCGCGGACCTTGGCTTTAAGATAACGGAATCGCAGTAGCGCTCTTTGCGAAAAGAAAGAATAATTACAATGTACCATGTAAAACAAGAAAAAGAAAGAATGTGTAAAACAGTTGGATAACTGTAACGTGTGTAATTGCTGTTCGAAGGAATTATAGTCGTATAATTATTCGATACGTAACGTTCAATGCGATGAAACACGCGTTTGAAACGAGCGTTCAGGACACGATATTCCAAATTATCCAAGGAGCTCGAAAAATGTGTAGTTACATGCGACGTTTCATAAAAAAGGAGTTTTCTTTGAAAAATTGTCTCTCAAATTATTATCGAGTGCGATTATTATTATCTGTATTTTGTGGAACGTTGTACTTGCGCGAGATGATTTAAAAGGGACAGATTATGTATTTTATTTAGTTTCTCTTTAAATTGATTCAAACATTTTGTTGATTCAAACATTTCGTTCTTCGAATGTGAGACTTTTGGTTAGTTAACTGCGACATTTTTGTGTTTCTTAAAATACAGACAATGGAGTAAAATGTTATTTGATCTAATTAGACATAGATATGGATGTAGATAAAAAACTGCACGACTTGTACCCCAGTACGATTCGTCTCACTGAAAACGAAGACGACTCTTTTGCCATAAAATTTTATTGACGCGCAAACATTTGAGTCGATAGAAAACAAATTGTAGGCGCGATCGCTCAGTACGAGACAACGCCACTCCTATTCGAGGTCTACTCCACGCCCCCTCACGAATCACGTGATCCAAATCGACCAATCGCTAATTTTCGTTGCATCAGCGTTGCCCGAAATCACTTTCAGTGATAATACATTTTCAATTTGATTATTTTCACGGTCTAATTAAAAGTAACATTCGTAAGTAATGTCGTTTTTTTGATACTGTACAAAGTTTTGTTTTATTCAAATTATTGTCACTAGATGACAATGTTTATTAAATTTGAAAAAAAAACGACATTACGTATGGATACTACTGAATATTCTTAGTACAAATTATCTCAGTCTAAATAATATTCGAAACAACATCTGTATCCAGAAATTACTCTAAAAAAGAACATTGATACATTTTTCATCACTCGAATCTTCATTACATTTAATCACTCAATAACTAAAATCTCAAAATGCTGATTAAACTTTTATTTTTTTCACGGTGTTGTATCTTTCAATCCTTGAAACACACATGCAGGAGAGTTACAGCGAGCCGTTGTTATTTCATCGAAATGCTCGAACACGAAACGTTCGAGTCGCACGAGCGAGGAATTCAATCTCGATCGCGGGCATTTACGTAATTCTTCCATTAGCAGCGCGGCGAGCATTTTTGCGGGAAAAGAACAATGATCCCCGGGAAGGTAGGCGAACAGCTGGAATTCTGCTCGCTGGCCTGCAAAAAGGCACGCTCTCAGAAACGCTTAAATGGTCGCCTCCGAGAGGCGAACCGTTCGTAGGAGGATCGAGCGAGAAAAATCGGCGTCGCGCGGCGATACGAGACGCGAGAAGCGAGAAAACACGTGTCAATTTGTACGCGGCGTGCAAAATTCTCGTTCCGTGGCTTTCACGTCCGAGCTGCAGGGATCTTTCGGAATCGAAATAGCTGTTTAAAGGACTCGTTGCGCGGTCACTTGTTCCAGGAATATCAATCGACCGTGTAAAAATAAGCCTGGTGTGCGTTTTCGGAGAAGTTTCGATATTTAATACAAAAATCGACTTGTTTATAACACAGAACTTTCGTACCTTCTCTAAACATGCTATTGCGGACGTAGTATGGAATTTGTACTCTTAAGAATTAAAATATACGTGTGAAATACATCATCTAGATACTTTCCACGTGTGCTATAGTCTTTGAATTTTTCTATTCTCTATTGGTTACAATACTTGGAAAAAATCTTTGGCAAATCTTTGTTACGTACATTTTCTAAAGATTATAAATACTTTCTCCAAATGTTACAGACAGTTCCCTTGAAACATTACAGGTTTCTTTTTCTATTAAAATTGAGAAACGACAACAAGATGGAAAAGTTCGACGAAAAATCTGAGAAATCGTCGAAAATTGAAGGGACAAAAATTGAAAAGTTCAAAACGATATCCGATTACGTAGAACCTCGTAACGACTCGCGTGTGAAATCAATCTTCTTGGCATTAACGTCTCGACTTATTTTTCACGGTGCTTAAAGTATTCAGAAAGGACACCGGATACTTTGATGAAGACGCTGCAAAATAATTGATTGCTTCACGGCCTCGAGAACTCTTCTCTTAATGGGAGCACGAAGCGTTCGCATTTATAACGCTCGGTTCGCGACTCCTTTTTCGACGGATGCCCGACACTCGATCCGAGCCAGACGAGAAGTTTCACTGGTTCTACCCTGTAGAATTTCGATGGCGTCGATTTGGTAAGCCACGCAGGCTCCCGGTGTCTGGTTCTGAATACGATTTCACGTCCGGCCGATGATTTTTGGACGGTTCGTCTGTCCGATCGAGGGTCAACGATCCGCTTCCTAATGCAGAGGATCCTATCCGTCGCATTCGTAATTTGCCAGCCGTGATATAACATAGCGTTGGCAAGTTCGGACGATCGATTGTTCGAATATTTGCGTAACAAGCTGGCGATCGATTGAAATTCTCAAGATTGTTATTCTTTTTCTTTAAAAAAAAACACATCGATCCCTCACACTCCTGTTTTTCTGAATATTTCGCATCTTCTTGATACTTGGAACTTTCTTAAATCGAATTCCTACTTTTCTTAATATTTAGAATTTTTTAATTTTTGTTAGTGTCTGGAACTCTGCCCTTTAGAATTTTTGTGATATAACACGCTGTTGATAAGTTCGAACGATCGATTGTGTAAGATTTGCGTAACAAGCTGGCGATCGATTGAAATTCTCAAGATTGTTATTCTTTTTCTTTAAAAAAAAACACATCGATCCCTCACACTCCTGTTTTTCTGAATATTTCGCATCTTCTTGATACTTGGAACTTTCTTAAATCGAATTCCTACTTTTCTTAACATCTAGAATTTTTTAATTCCCATTTCCCCTGCTATTTGAAATTCCCTCGTTTAAGACTGAGAGAATCTTCCTTCGCTTGCCGTTCCTTCCGGCTTTTGGTTCGCGATTTTTCAAATTTCTGCTTTCCTCCAACATCCGTCTTCTGACAAGTCAATTTCATCATTCAAATTTGACTTAAATATCGAATTACTTGCGCGAAGAAAAGAGAGCAAGATGTGAAAAAATTAGAGGAGATTAACTACGCAGAAGGATGAATCGTCACAATTTAGAAGATCAACAAAAGACATTGCGTTCCGAAGTAAGGGAAGAATGGAGGCTTTGCGAGTATCAGGCCGAGTTAAAGTAATAAAATAAACGCAGCAAGAGTTATTACGGAAGATTCAACAAAGCCGCTTCTCCCTTAAACAGTGTTGCAACGTTCTAATTAATATCGCGTCCCGCGAGCTAATTACGCCTCTTTAAGAATTTCCTTTGATGGTTTTAAACGAGAATTTCCTAGCGTGTATCTACGCTGGCTGCCGGCAGTGTATTACCGGATGAAACTTTGCGACTTTCGTCGCGATGAAATTGCATTGAAACTTCCTACGAAGTATAATGGTGTATAAACTCCCGTAGCAGTCTCTCGGTGCTTTGGAACGTCGAGCGAAGTTTTTTTATTAAGAGATCGCTTCCTCCGCCTTTCCTTTCTTTCAGTATTACTCACTTTAATTCAAAGCGAGTAATTGTACCTGCGATAATTTACATTGCGAATTATAATTAATTGCAAATATCTGGATTATCTATTGACGCACAAAGTGCAACTGACAAAAGGGAAGCTGAATTTTAAAAGAGCACGAGCGTCGAACTGAAGTGTCGAGAATTATTCGAAGTAACTTACATTGCAAAATTTCACTCCTTCGAGCTAGAAACTTTCAGCAAATTGGAAGGTTTAATTTAAAAGTTACATTCCTTTCTCGCGAAATTTGCAACTAACCATTTGCACTAATGTTTCGAAGCAGGATCGAAAGCGACGTTCGTTCGTTGCAGCATTCGAGACATTCAAAGCCAACATTCGACGCCTGTAATTGCACACTTTTAAAAAGTACTTCATCCACGACACTTTCCCAATTACGTCTACCGTTCATTAAAAACGGCTTTAACAACCTTGATTCGCGTGTATATCACACAGATTTGCTGTGTGCCCTGTCCGTTTCTAATGAATATTAATGGAATTCCAGTTTCGAACAGGGCGATAGGGATAAAAAGAGAAAGAAAAAGGAAAAAAAGTGAAAAAAGAAAAAAATGAAAAAACACTCACAGCGTCCTGCAATTTGCATTTGTTTCGTAACAAATTTTTACTGTTCGCCGGGTAACCACACGTCTCACGTTGGATATTTAAATATCTGCTAATAGCGGCGTGCTGCCCCTTTCCCCCCCTTAACTTCCTACATTCTCCTTTCTCTGTTGCCTTCTGTCCCACGTGTTTCGTGATCAACATGTCAAACGATCGGAGCACGGTAATCAAACGGACGCGACGTGTCGTTACGAGCGTACAATTATCCCATTGTATTTACACGTTAACTATCCACACGCGTCCCTTTCAAATAAGAAAATTACCATTAGATCGGTCGAAATGTAACTCCGTTTTCTTTTGGCGTGGAAATGAGAAGTGAATTTTTCGTGAGAAACAAAAACTTCATATATATTGGCCATTTTAAATAACTCAATATCCAAAGAGACTATTCGAAATTTTCGAAAAATCCAATGGCACTAAAATTCAAGTGCACCAAAAATTCTAATACCTCAATAATCAAGTCGATACTTTATGATTTCTAAATTTTCGAAAAATTCAATGGCACTGAAATTCAAATGCAGCAAAAATGCTAACATCTCAATAATCAAGTCGATACTTTACGAGACTTGTAAATTTTCGAAAAATTCAATGGCACTGAAATTCAAGTGCACCAAAAATTCTAATACCTCAATACTCAAGTCGATACTTTGCGACTTCTAAATTTTCTAAAAATGCACCATTTTCTAAAAATTCTAATACCTCAATACTCAAGTCTTTAAGAGTGTTTCAAATTTTCAAAAAAATTTGCCACGAGCGAATTTAAATCTCGCGTGAGACGTAAGGAAGAAATCGAGTCGAAGGCGCAGAAAAATCCGAGAAACGTCTTAATTACCGCTTAACTAGCCTCGCCGTTGCGTCGTGCCGCTTTAATTAGGCGATGGATAGCAAAATCGTGGAAAAGAGTCGTAGAGGAGCGACGAATTCGAGCCGCGAGAGGCTCGGTTCGTTGCTTCTCCCATGGGGAAAGTAAAAGCCTGCGTAGGCTGTTACGAATATTCACGCACCAGTCATCAATCATCGATTCTTTTCCTTCCGAGCGAGAATAAACCGACACAATGTTAACCGCAGCTCGGCATAATGCGCCCATTATCCCTCGATATGAATTAATCAGATGGTTGATCCTGATCGAGAGAAAGAGCTACAAATCCGAACGAGCGCGCGGTTCGTTTGTACGGAACGAAAATCTTCAATCAGAGTCGCGCGTTAATTAGTCGCGAAATGGAATGGTACAGTTAGGTACGAAAGTGTTTGCACATTTTATGAAAATGTTTCGTTGAATTAAAGTCAGGAAGTTTGTGCGTTTTATGACTGCCTGTTGTAAAATGTACAAAGCTCTATTATTAAAAATGTTTATTCTAATAGATGATTCATTGTTGGAAGTTTTTGAAAGATACCAAGATTTTCGTGATTTGCATACCATTTACTTGAACCATCATCAATCATACTTTTTTCATCGAATTAAAATTTCTTTCCCTCGCGTTTCTGGCGTTTTTCCCCTTTTTGTCAAATTTTGCGCAATTATGCCTGTTTTTCTTTCTTAACAAAAAACAAGTTTTTTTTTTATACCATTTGACTCTATACAGATTTCACTCAATTGCTTCCAAACTTTTAAATGGTAATGTACTCGATGAGAAGTGATTCACGTTGGATGTTAAACTTAATAATTAATAATTAGCACAGTCAAACTTAATTACGCGCGTAGGATTTCGCGTCAATATAAATTTATGAAGAGATTTATGTTGGACGTTGAAATTGAAATAATTAATAATTAGCATAGTCGAAGTTAATTAAGCCCGTAGAAATCTTCGAATCTTTCACAGGAAGTTGATTGTAGCAGCTGGGATACTCAAAACCCAAATAGTGCCAGTCGTTATATAATTTAATTATATGGGAGTTGTTTTTAAAATATAAACTTTCACGTATGTAAATATCGATCAAGAAACTTGCACGATGATATACAAATATAAAATAAAAGGGCGAAGAAGGAACAGAATCAATAGAACAGTACGCGCACCAATTTTTTTTATATTCAGTCCACGTGATTTGATGAAACGAGAAAATATTTTTAAAAACGCATATATCTTGGACACAAGCGGACAGAATATTTTATGAGTAGAATAGGTCAATGAATAATGCAACAATAGAAAAATAGAACTATGAAACGAACTTTGCATGCCCTCAATTTTTTAATCCAATTCGCGAAGTTCAATATTTTATCAATACTTTAGGATATTTCCTAAAGTTTATTTTGAGTGAGAAAGGACGAATAAAAGGCTATAAAATGCAAGTGGAACAAGTCAATGAATAATAGACTAACAGAATAAAATCACAGTTCTCTTAATTTTCACTACACTAAAATTCAGTCAAGTGATAAAAATATTCTTTGGAAAATATTTTGAGTGATAAATGATGAAATGTATATCTACAAGAGTCGAATGGATCAATGAGAAAGTAAACGCCAACGCGCAAACGTTACCAAATATTTTTAAAACGAATTTGAAACAATTTTGAATAATTTTAAGATAATTGTAGTACATATTCTGAAGTTTACGAGGATATGTATGAGCCAATAAGTAAACGGGGACGCTTCAAAGTTTGAAAGAATTAATTAATTTTGAAACAAATTTGAAACAAATTTTAACAAATAAAATTTCCATCAGAGACATTGAAGACAAAAAAAGGATAGAGAAACTTTATAACACATAAAAATTATTTAAATATTTAAAAACACACTATTTGCAAGGTTTCAAAATACGTCTATAAAGTGTCTGACGAAAATTATATAAATTGGTCATTTTGGCAATTCTAGTGTTGAGACAACTATAATGCTTGCCCTGAAACTTTTCACAGTCAAGTGAATCAATAGAGAAAGAAAAAAGAAAGGGTGAAACGAGCAGGACGCACGCGCGCAGCATTGTTCGTCCGATTGCGAGCGTACGTGTACAATGTGTCGGCTAATGAACGTAATGATTCCTTGGAATGCACACGTGCTCAACACGGCTTAATCCCCGTTTTATAATATACGCGTATGTATAATACATATACACGTTCCATTGCTGAGAGTATTTACGGAATGAGTGGCATGAAAGAAGGAAAAGGGAGAATTTAAGGTAGCTGTCGAGGCGTGATTTTAATCGTTAATTTTTGCCGGCGATTAGCGGTTAGAGAAAAAAAAACTGCACGATTTGTACGATCCGTCTCACTGAAAGGGCCAGAAGTAACTGTTCTGACTAGAAAATGAAGACGACATTTTTGCCATAAAATTGTATCGATATGCAAACATTTGAATCGATAGAAAACAAATTACAGGCGCGATCGCTCAGTACCAGACAACGCTACTCCTACTCGAGGTCTACGCCACGCCCCCTCGCGAATCACGTGACTCAAATCAACCAATCGCTAATTTTCGTTGCATCAGCGTTGCAACTGAAGAGGCCCGATCTTCTGGGTTACTCCCGCTAAAGTCACTGTTAGTGATAATAATGAAGTTTTCTCGGTCTGCTTATGAAAGAGAGAGAAAGAGAGAGAGAGAGAGATCTCGGAAATTTATTTATGAGGTCGTCTCGGGTATTAATACACGTCGTTAAGGTGCATGCATTATTCATGCTTGTATGTTTAAGGGAGCTGTGAGTATAATGAATTTATATAGACGAGAGGAACAAGACTTTGATCTTTAATCATTTTGAATATGCACATGTTCGGTCGAATGATGTCAGATTACAAATAAGGATTATTTTGGAAGACATCGCTGGCAGAAGTAATGCAAGTATGATCGTTCGATTGCAAGAAATTTTAATAAATCATTTGAAAGGATCCTTGAGTGAAGTGAGAAAAAAAAATTATCAACACATGTGCAATTGTAATATAAAAGATTTCAAAGTGTCAGAAAAACGTCAGCAAACAGCGTCGAGACCATCGTCCGCTAAAAACTATAAATTAAACCTCTCAAATGCCTCGAAGAAAGAAACACGTTCCCCATAAATGATATTAAAGAGAACGGCGATTAATTAAGTGCCGGAGTCGCTCGTTAATTAAACGTTTGTCAACCGGGATAACTACACGGAATTTTAAACGAAAACTCTTTCTTCTTTTTCCTCGCGTGTCTCAATCTCGGACAAAGGAGTCTTTCGTATAACTCGACTACAAAGTGAACTCTGGTTCTCTGGTCCCGATCTCGCGTGCGACACACGGATTAATTTCGTTCGTTAAGCCAAGAGAACCTCCGTCGCGGAGGTTCTCTTTTATCGCTTTGTAATTTATAAATTGAACCGCGTGATAAATTGCACGCTCGAGAACAAGCCCGAAAATTAGCACCGTGATTTATGAAAGAGTCTCGCGTTGCGAAACGCTAAACGCGTAATCGCTTTGGCAATGAGACACTTAATTGCCGTAATATCCAACTCAATTACATTCCTTGTTCACGTTTCATTTCGCGATCATTTGCATATCGAGATTCTATCCTTCTTTTCTTTGGTTTTTGTTTTTTTTTTTTTGTTTCTTCCACCTCTGTGGTCTGATTGTGTAATTTTTGTTGTGATTTAATTGTTGCCACGGTTTCTTTGCTTTTCTAAGAAATGTTTCTGTTATGAAGTAATAAATGATAATAAATAATGTTTATCGTTACGTGCATTTACATTGCAAATTTCACGTAAATGAATCATTTAAAAAGAAATTGCTACGTTTTCAATTTTATGATTGGTAATAATTTAAATCTACATTTACGATTTTATAATTTTACTAACGTAAAAGGTATACAAAAAAGCAACATAAAATTTTATTATAATGAAGATTATATCAAAATTCTGATTATATTTCAACTTTGATTCAAAATTCGTAACATTCTATTGACAACTTTCTGTAACTAGAAACTAATAATCATTCAGTTACACAACCTAATGAGTTTACAATTTTATTAAAAAAAGAAACATAAAATTATGATTAAAATTATACCAAAATTCAATTCAGGAATTATACTAAATTCCTAACTGAATTCTAACCTTAAAATTCTAACCGATTCAAAATTACGATCCCAATTTCAACAAATAATATTTGAATAATATCTCATCGCCAGCTGGAAATCTTTCTGCAACTAGAAAATAATAACGTTACAATTTTTCAATTTAAAAAAAAGAAAACATAAAATTACGATTAAAACTGTACTTAAATTTCAATTCAAGAATTTAGTATAATCCTAACCTCAATTCAAAATTACGCCCTAATTTCGAAACTAATAAACTTCTATAGTATCTCTCTCACATTTTTTCTCAAAAACCGTCATAACAACGCGTATCAAACCTTTTAAATTATTAAAAACCTCTTGTTAGATCATTCGGTCGAGAGGCATGCGCGCGCATCCTACAGGATCGAGCGGCAAGATTCAATCTTATCGCGGACGGGTTATCGATCGATCTGGACCAGGGACGAGCGTAAACGAAAACCCGTGTATCTGTTTCGGATCGCGGCCGAAATCGATCGGTTTCTCCTGCGACCGACCGATTAATTTTTGCTCGCGAAATCGGACGTGCGTTCTTGCTCTCGCGTATAGAGCGAGAGGGGAGAAAAAAAATTGCAGAAATCGGACAAAAAGAGTCTGGAACAGGAATTTCGACTCTCGCGAGTAACGATCCCGCGATAAATCGCTCGAAACGATGTTGGGGACCTTCGGTGAGAGAAAAGTATCAACCGATTCCATCGGAACAAGGTAAACGAGTCTTGTTGTGTACACAAATAATTAGACCTCGCTGTGGTGCGTCAGGGAATTAGCGAATTATTCGAAACACACAATAAGAACGTTTCCTGAGATAATGATTATCTAAAAGAATATTGGAGTGAAGAACATTGAATTAAAGAGAAAAGAAGAAGATGTACAGCGAATGCTAGAACATTATAGGAGTGCTTGTTGAAACTGAATAATTTTAAGTAAAAAGTATCTCGAAATTAAAAAGTTTCGGAAGAATAACGTAATAATTTTAATTTAAATTTTAATTGCTCTTAAATTAGAAGAGACTTTGAAATTAAAAATGTAATCATAAAATTTCCGAACTACCAAGGAGTTGCAAATGACTTGAAACTTAGGCATTTGTAAATTAGCCCACGAGAAGAACTTTGAAAGAAATGAAATTTTGAAAAAATACTTGAAAACGAGGAAAGATTTTTCAATAGATGTTTCGAAGAGAATTGTAAAGTTGAATATTTGAAAAATTTAAGTTCGTGAAAACTATTGCATGAAATGAAAAAAATTATCAGAGAAGAAATACTTGAAATATTTGAAAAATTCAAGTTCGTGAAAATTATTGTGTGAAATGAAAAAAAATATACGACAGAAGAAGTACTTTGAATAAAAGAACGTTTGATCGAATTGTTCAAACATAAATCACGCATTATTTCGATAAACGATTCGTCTTTGGGCAAATTACCTGGATCGCTTAACCACCGCGATTTTCGTTGTTAATGATGATTAATTCGCAAACGAGCACGTATTAACCGTCGAATATCACGATCATCGGTATTAGTAGAAATTTCTGGTTTGTACGGGTGTTATTATCGTGATTACTCCGCGTGAAAGTGGAGATGTTCGCGATGATTTTCAGTTTGCAAAAGCGAGTGCGCACGCGTATCGATAATAACGATGGTCGAGGTGCTCGAGAGAATAATCGCCGATTTTTATTCGATCTCTGTTTCGGAGAAAGTTACCGGAGTATGTGGATCATAAGCTTGAATTTAATGACGTTCCTTTCCAAATTGTTGAAATTGCATTTGAGCATGCGAACGACAAGCTAAATTTAACAAATAAAATTAAACGCTCGCGTTTAAAATTTAATTGATTCAAGTGATTCGAGTGTCGCGCATAAAATCGAATTTTATTGAATTCGAAACTGGTTTCGAAATATCTAGCAGATATTAATTACAAATTTTAATACTTTTGAAAGTGGTTCAGGTTACAAAATCAACGATTACTTTCAACAACCTTCTTGGTCTTCCGGTTGTTGAAAGTAATCGTAAATTTGTCGAGCGAGCGATGACTCGATATTTGCAATACGTTATACTCTTCGTAGATCGGCGATAAGTTTTCGTCGGTCTGCGAGCTAATATCCAGCGGTAATAGTTTCTCATACGGAACGAAGCTGCTCGAAAGAGCACGAACAAAGACACTATCTGGCAAGACATTCTCTAATATTGGCTTCTAAAGAGTTCGACTCGCGGAGAAACCTTTCGCGAGACCATTGTCTGCGCGCAGCCCGCGCCAACCCCGATTGATCATAGACGATGACCTCGTCCGAGTCGCGAGGTCATCGCAACTATGCGCCAACGTTTCCATAGGAGCCACGTAGGTCGATGGTTCGTCGCAGATCGATATACAAATCACCACACACTGCTGTCATCGGGACGATAAATAATGTATCTCCGAAATTTTCGTGCTACGGTAAAATTGTATAAATCCAGTAATGATACATGGTGGAGAACATGTTTATTTAAAAATTTTTTACTCTTTATTTCTAATTTTTAAAACGTATGCTCTTTGGTGTGTGTGTGTGTATGGCATTTTTAACAGGAGTAAGACATCGAAGAAATGGAGAATTTTTTAATGTTTTCTAAGTTTTTGGATGTAATACTGATTTATTAGAAATAAAAGTAAAAGTTAAAAGAAAATAAGAAAATTATTTATTCTTTATTTTTAGTCTTTAAAATAGAGTGTATGTTATATCTTTATTAGGAGTAGAATATTTAAAAAAATGGAGAATTTGTATTACAAGTGATTGTACATTTTTGGATATTCCTCAAAATTTACAATTTTTGTAATTTTGGATTTCCCCAAAAAGGGGAAAATAAGAAAAAGTAGAATCATACAATTCTTCCGAAACCATAGATTGAAGATTTCGTAGAGTTCGAATGGATCATTGATTTAAAAATTTTGCAGAAACTAGCATTTCCTCGTAATTAAGAACATCGGCGTTCATCGGAGATTAGATTTCTCTTGGGAATTAAACTTTGTCGAGTTAAACTTTTCTTGAAATTGCCCAGATATTTCGTAGGATTCAAATTCCCTAACAGGATTGGAAATTTCACCGATTTAAGTGAAATTACTTGCAAGGCTTCGCTTCAGAATTTTATGTTCTGGAATTACGCAGACGATCCCGCGGAATTACAGTTGAGATTGAACATTTCTCCAAATTCAATTCCGCGTGATTGAAACTCTCCTGAAATTTGTGCAGATATTTTGTAAAATTACGATCGCTCCCTCTTCGTTTTTCCACCAATGAAAATTTCTGACGATTTGCGAATTTTCGCAGCGTAAAGAATCTTCTGAAGTCCATCGTCGATCTCACACGAATCGTAATAAAGCCGACTCTCGTCAACGCAGCTAATTAGTAAAGGCTATTATTACTTATTAGCGATCGTTAATGTATCAATACTCGACGCTTGGATGTAAATCGTAGGAACTGCCAGCGTGTAACTAATTATTAAACAATTAATCAGTTAACCTGTTAAGCGCGAAATTATTCGAAGATGCCTTTGTAGCAGGCACGATCTATCGTTCGCCTCCACACTCTGTGGTGACTACAGTCATTCAGAAACACTGTAAAATATTATTCTGTTTCGCGAGATGAATGTACTTGTCGTTGGTCAATTTTTACACCTACAGAATTGATTGTTTTCAATAGACAATGGATTTATTCAGCAATTTTTGTCGATCACGAGCGCCTTATAGGTCAATCGAATCGTCAGAGATATAAAAAGTATAATTTCCTTTTCTTTTTTTCAAAGTATTTCAAAACGACGTTTGCCACGGGCTATTATTTACCGGATAAACTGCGATTATTAATTGATGTGCTGTTTCGAAACTTTAGAAACGATTACGCTCGCGTATCTCGTTGCTTGCTACTTTCTCATGTGCCTATATTATGACGGCTTGATGGAAAAGTGCGGTATTATTAAATCACGAAAGCGAAATATGACTGTTTGAGATTTCCTTGAACAAGCTAAGATAAATCGTACAAATGCGGAATCCTATTCAAGATTGAAACTGAATCGACCGAGTCTGCAGTCTCGTACGTTTTATTTGAAACATCCATCAAATTTCCATCTTGAACGCTATGATCATTGGGATTTATTCAGATTTGTAGTTTAACGAATACAAATCAGATATTACAAGTGTTGAATTTTGAGTATTTTTGCGTATTCGTGCACGTTTAAATTATCAAAAAACAGTCTGATTAATGAAACAAATATATAAAGAAACAGTACGATTCGTCTCACAGAAGCAACTGTTCCGACTAGGAAATGAAGACGACATTTTTGCCATAAAATTTTATCGATATGCAAACATTTGAATCGATAGAAAACAAATTACAGGCGCGATCGCTCAGTACCAGACAACGCCACTCCTACTCGAGGTCTACTCCACGCCCCCTCGCGAATCACGTGACCCAAATCAACCAATCGCTAATTTTCGTTGCATCGGCGTTGCACCTGAAGAGGCCCGATTTTCTGGGTTACCCCCGCTAAAATTACTTTCAGTGATAAAATTCAAAGCACAACGCTCCTCGTGATGTCGATAATATCATTATATATTCGTGGTACTATAACCTTGAAGTGAAACGATTCTCTAATTTTCTTAAATGATCCGCTTTCTTGGAACGTCCAAGCTCTACTATTATTCCAAGTAATTTTCTGCCCACATTTTATTTTCACAAAAATACAAATTTGCAAACAAAAATACAAATGAAATAAAATAAAATACAAATGCAAATAAAAATAGAACAAAACAAAATAAAGATACAAGTTTTCATAGAAAAGAATTATTAATCAAGCCTCCGATATTCTACTACGTGTTTCGCAATTTCCAATCGATCTGAAAGGAATCACGAAGGAATTCCAAGATCCTTCAGGTGGCCGCGCGGAGAGACTATTGACCCAAAAGAGAAGCGAGGGAGATGATTCAGCGAGAGGCACGAGATGCCGGATAGTAATAATCGAAAACCGCGACACAGCTCGGTGAAAGCGCATCAGAGCGTGGTCGCGTTCCACCGGAGCGCGAGATACGATCGAAACGAGACGATCGAACGAAACGAACGAGTTCTCTAGCTCCTCGGGTTTCCACACGCGACAGGCAAGAGATGCTCTCGTTCTTCTTGCTCAGAAGTCGCTAAAGACGATACCGAGTGCAAACTCGAGTTCTTGGAAGTGTTCAAAAGTTGAAATTTGCAAACTGATTTGAATCTCTCCACGAGAGTGAGTCGTTTCTTTCTCTGCTCGTGTAACGAAACTAACAGTAATTAAGTAAACAGCGAAGTCGATCAGTTCAGTCTCCGATGAAAAGATCGATTGACGAAGAAAGGCAATCGAAAATAAATACATCTTTTGGTTCGAGGAATCGTCCAGCGTCACAGATGGACGATTTCTTTTTTAAATGCCGTTAGTTCAATCCGCACTTGAATCAAATTTGAATAGTAAATGAGGGCAAATTTGTCACGCACGATCACATCGCAAGTGCAGCCTGTGAGACATCTTTACTTTCAAGTAGTGCTCGATACCGACGAAACGAAACCTGGATGTCGAACTTGACTCGGGTTCGTAAGTACGTACATATTGGACTTGATCCCATCCCTACTCATAGCCTACATACGAGGCGACGTTAATGGACGAACACGTGACACAAGGCCGTACGATCACCTTGGTGCCCCACACGCCTCCCGAGACGCCTCGTCGTCCTTTTTCCGACCGACGGAATAGCGGAACTCGCCATTTTACAGTTAGCCAGCGACCGGCGAGAACACCGGGCCGATACCGGGAGACTTCGTCAGCGACTCTCCTCGAGCCACGCTGCGTTTTCTAGCATCTGGCCGCTAGAACCTAAGCCAATTTGTACGTTTTGTTATCTGTTATCGGGAAAAATCACTTCAATCTCTCTTTATTATTCCATCGAAACCATTTTTCTCCCCTTCGGCACTGTGTAACAGCTTGCCCCACATGCTATTTCGTATAAGAACAAGATTTTTGAGGAACCACATTAACCATAGATATTCCCGAATACGCTCGTGTTTAAAACTTGCAACTGAATAAAATTTTTCTAAACCGACGAATAGTCCTGATTCGATGCATCAGGATTTGCAGAGATTTTTGAACGATCGGCAAGTTAAAGGCGAGAAAGTTGAATCCGAATGAAAAATGTTGAAAACGAAAGTGACATTTCTGACAAGTTTGACGAGGTTCAAGAATTAATCAATATACAAAAATACTTGGCGATATATTTTTCACGCTGTTCGTTCCATAAAAATCATGTCCCGGTTTCGAGCTCTCTATAAGTAGAATAGATAAATAGATACGCGTGCGACATACTCTTCTGTGGTAATAATTCGTACATACAACGCTATACTTTGCACAGTTGAAAATTATAATCATGTACAGTCGTAAATTGTACAGTATACTAATTCATATTTGAACATTATACGACATATTCAACATGCACGCGTAGTTTACGTTTGAATGCTGTGAAACATAATTTGCGATCGCGCAATCTGCAGTCAGTCAGCATCGCAAAAACGACACAGGCGATGAAAAAGTAAAGAAACGACTTTCTTCGTGGGAAAGGATGTGAATTCCACGCTGAATACTCGCAAAGAAAGTTACAGGCGTGTTGGAACAATTCACTTTTGCTACCAAGAGCTATCGCGAGATCGTAAGAGGATGAAAGTAGATGTAATTTACAGATGAATCAATTCAGCCAGTTCGATGCGTCTTTTGTCACACGCATGTGTATGTTTCTTTTAAATCTGCAAAGATGACAAACGCCGGGAGCTACGTACAGCGGCGTAAACGACAAAATTAAATTAACAGAGACGCGTCGTCTCCTATCTTCATCGAGGATCTTCGCTTTTTCCGAACATCTACACTGTACAATCCGGCTGTACAATCTTATGTTATTACAACACAATGGCAGAAACTCGAGAGCAACAAGAAAGTAATTTTACACCATGAGAAAGAGGCGGTGAAACGTGCGAGGTTGGCAAGAAATTCCCCGGGTACCCGAAAACCACAATGTCTTTGGCATCGTCAATCTTCGCCGCGAACGGTTAGGAGCATCGTATGGCACAGCCGTAAAACCTTACACCGAATCTCCACGTAATTTATTACGATCTCGAAAGAGGTTAACGAGCCACGAACTACCAAAAATTTAGTCCGCGATTTCGTTCGCGGAGCTCATTGC
>KQ435732.1:2997154-3027767 GCA_001276565.1 Melipona quadrifasciata | reverse complement strand
ATCACTTTCAGTGATAATATAAATGGAATTAAAAGATTAAATCAACACAATAAATTGTAATCAGCGAACGCGTAATCATCTTTGCCGATATAAATCTAAAGTGTCCTCGTAAGAAACTCCAACGCAGGCGCATTAAAACAACATCATCAAACACGCCTAACGTCTTGAATAATTCTATCGGATTGTTGCACGTGAGATGATTAACTACGTGCCATTAAATTTTATTTTAAAACTTATTACCATCGATAATAAAACTCGAAACTGGCTGAATACCTTGCCGGATACTTTGACCTTCGAGGAAATTGTTTCAGTATAACGGAACAGAGTTTCGTTCGAACGGAATTTTAATTTGAACGAAAATTAAGTGCTTCTTCCATACTAGTTAAATCTTCGACAACACTTTGATAAATTTGTCGATATTGGCATAGTTCTCGTAGTATCAGTAATTGTGTAATTTTTGTTACGTATTAATCAATAATGACGAAAAATATTCATGTGGTAATCCAGTTGATCTCGTTTCTTTTTCCAAAGATAGGGAAGCAAGGATGTTTCCACTTTCGAAAACTGTCGAGAACATTGACAAATTTTTTTTCACAACTAAATCTGTCACGATCTTAAAAATTGGAACTTTCTCTTCAAAACGAATTTCGTTCGCCGTTTCATTGAACTTTGAACGAAATAGCGAAATGTCTAATCTTGTCAAAGTTCGATAAAACAGCGTGAGAAAGAAAGAAAAAATCGTGCAGCAAGTTTCAAAGAGTGGCAAAATTTTTCAGAAAGCTTTAGGGACAAATCACTCGCCGTTGTCAGTGACCCGTAAGGCAAAAAAAAGAACATATCCTAGAAAGAGCGATATGCACGTTAATTTGCAGCGCAATTGAGGACGAAGGAGAGAAAATTATCGATGGCCCGATCGAAAGTTGGGCAAGCTTTTCTAAATGTTGCAATTTGAGAATAAATTGCCGGTTGGTTCTCGATCGGGAACGCGCAATCGTTCGTGAAGTGACTCTGTGTGTGTGTGTGCGCGCGCTCGCACTCGCGGGGAGCCGGCGTTCCTAGTTATTGCAGTAATAGTGTTACAATTTTGTAACTCGTTCGACCTTTTCCCACTTTCTCTCGGATCCCGGCCTAGCGAGCGCGCAGCGGAAAGGACAAACATGTCGCGGGCCCCGCTGACAGCTCTCCGCTCTGCCAGAACACGTACGGCCTTGCCGAGGAAAGTTGACCACCGGCTTCTACCACGCCCTACTCTGGCATTCTCCAGCCTCGCCAGCCCCGTGCACACGCACCCACACGTGTCTGCACGCTAACGGCCGCGGACAGAGACGTGTGGCCAGTTGCTCATACTCACGCACGGAGATCGTAACACAGTCGCGACCCAAGCGAAAGAAAGTCACGGCAGAGGCAATCAATGTTTCGATTTATATTTAATTGACCGTATCTTACCAGTAGCGGAATTTTTGAAAGGTTAAAAATTGTTATTTTCAAAAAAAGAGAGAGACCGAAACTTTATTTATTTCTGCATACATAAAATACACGATAAATGTTCAAGCATTTAATCAGGTATAGATATTACGAACGAAGAAATATTTTCTTGGCAATTGTCATCGATGACAGAAATTTCTGTCTATAACTTTTTGTTAAAATTACCGACTTTCGTTCCTTTACCATTTATTTTATTTGCCAGAGGAAATTCCGTCGTAGAGATTCACTCCTTCATCCCCTTCGTCCCAGAGAACGCAATTACTCCTTTCGATCAAGTTTTCATTATAAAGAGAAATTTTATCTTCTTCAGAGCGAGTTTATAATCGGATTTTTCAGAAAGGAAAATTCCTACGTTGGAAATAACTGCTCCTAGGGATTTATTCTAGAAAGGAAGATCGGCCCTTTGAATGGTACCGTGTGTTATGTAAATATTTACAATAATTTGTAATAATTCACACTTTATTTATATTTAGTTACCAACTTACTAATTACTTTATCATTATTTATATTTAATTACCAACTTATTAATGACTATTTATATTTAATCACTAACTTACTAATTACCACTTAACTGTGTTTTATACTCTCTCTGGTGACAACAAAATTGAGTCCAATTAAAAATTCAATTATTATTTACACTTATAACGCCACAATTACTTTCGACCTCAAGTTGCTCCGAAACGAAAACGTCTCTTCATTTCTTCTTTAGCGATTTCATTTCGCAAGCAGAATAGTCGTCGATTCCGAGACACGTATCATTTTCCACTGTAGGCGGATTAAACGGCCAAAACTGGGCTAAACAAGGCTCCCGTGAACGATCGAGCGTCGCGATTTCATTACTCCACGCAACATTGCTCTTTCATTTGCCCACGCGTTCAATCTCCGGCTCGCATGACGCGCGGATTACGAGCGGAACGCGATTTTTCGCGCCTCGCTGCAGAACTATGTTTCTCCCGCTACGAGGAATTTCTTGTCTGTCGAATTGTTGACGAAGGCTGTCATCGTTTGTCTCGCGATCAATACTTTCCGCGTTGAAATGGCGAATCAGAAACACGAGGAATCTCATTCTCTTTTTTTTTTTCTTTTAATTTCAATAATGGAAATTTCTGAATAAGAAATTAAATTCGGTTATCGCGAAAAGACTTGAAGTTCAAAGAAAATTTTGTTTCTAGTTTCTTCTGTTTTTTGTATAAATGTTACCTTGAACTGTGGAGCGGGATTTCGTAGAATTTATTTTAAACCAAGAAGTAGATTGGAGTACATGAGATGTCTCACTGAACAAATCTTTGGGCAGCGAAGTTGATGATAATTTTAAAAAAGGACTATCTCGTATGATTTCCTAAAGGATATAATACTTTTTTAAATTCAAGATTATGTATGATATGTATGTGGGTGTAAATTATGAAAATACGTCTTTAGAATTCTCAGGCGTAAAGAATTTTTGAATTTTACCTAATATTTTTGAATTAAATTTTTAAATTAATTGAATTAAGAACTGAATTTTCTTTTTCACGTGCAATTTTAACACTACAGTCATCGATGATTAAAGTATAAAATTTGTGTCGAAAGAATCAAATTAAATGCAAGAAATAGAAGAACGTTTTTAAAAGAGTAAAGAACACGTGCGTTTACTTATATTTTCCAAAAGAAAAAGACGTTCAAATCTCTTCAAACACATCGCCGTAAGAAATTTATAAAATTTCTGCAAAAAAGTATCCCGACAATGTTAAAATGCGTCGTTAAAAATCTCGACCTCTTCAAGAATATCAAGAACCAATCTCACGAATCAACAGCCATTTCCCAGAAAAAATGCCGTAAAGGTAGGTCATCCGAGGAGGGAAACTTTTTTTCATTCTGGAAAACTACTTCCAAGAAACGAAAGGTTATTTTAATCCGTGCATAAGCGAATCGGTTTTTAATGGTCCGCTTATGGCCAATTAAAAAAAAAACAGCCGTGAAAATCGACATCGTGCAGAGAAACGTGACAATTTCGCTCCCTTTCGAGTGGAAGCCATGTTCATAACCGTCCGGAGGGAACGGATCTATCCGAATGTCGCGAGGGATCTGTAATTTGCCACTCGGTGCAATTACGCGGTGGAAAAAAATCCCTCTATCAGCTGATCGCCAAGCGTATCCGTGTAACCCGTTTTGCACTATGTAAAACACGTTCTGCCGTGGCAAATTATACGTTTCACGGACGTCAACGCGATCGTTTCGAACGACTGATAACGTTGTCACCCGGCATCCGGTTGCTGCGCGTAGCTGCGCAGCAGTAGCTGCCAAAATTTTTCACACACGGCGCGAGACCGAAAAAACTTTCTCTTTCTCTTTCCATCTAAATTCTCCTTGCCAAAAATTGCGAGCCTCGCTCGTGCGACGGACTTTCGATCTGGCAAGCACTTTAACCGTTTTAGCGTTCAGATTTCGTGTCCAACAGTGCCACAGCACTGTTTGGTTAATTTATAATAAAATAATCGGTCAATTTATGATATAATAATGTACAATATTCCTGTTTCAATTATTTCCCTTTTTATCAACACAAAGCGGTCGAAATGACCAATTTATAATTTTACACGTTTATAAATTTCATTTATTCGTAACAGTGTATTTTTAGACAACTCGAGCGAATTTTAATAAAACATATTTATAGAAGCTTGTGTTTTTTAATCGTATCGTTAATTTCCTCTTGCACCTCGCAAGTTCCTTACTTTAATTTCTTTGCTACAAGTATTATATTTTGGTCCAATAGTTTTAACGTTCCAGCCTAACTCGTGTGCAGTTTAATACATAGATAGGCAATTTTTACTTTATCAACTAATTTTTCGAAGAAATAGAAATTTATTTATTTTCATTATAGTATGTAGATGGAGCAAAATGAAAAAAAACAAAAAAGAAAACAGCGTGCTGAACGTGCTGAAACAATTAAGATTACTCTAATCGGAAACCACTTTCGACAAGCAACCGATTGCAGGCCACTGCGCCGAGCCGCGTCTTCGGTTTTCAAGACGGTGGAACAGTCGCGAACTTGCCGCGAATCGTTCGAAGCCGGAACACACGCGGCCTTGTCGACGATAGTTTAACCACCGGCGTCACCACGCCCTGCTCCACGACATTCTCTCCGCGATTACGCGCGTACACCCACGCGGACTCGGCCGCTGCGTCGCGCGTTGCGTGGGCAGACTACTCCTCCGCGGCGTTTGCACATGTGTATACGCGTAACGCCGAATTTTCTTCCCGCTCGTCGCCAAATGAAATGTCGCCACGAGTATCCTACGATCGAAACGACGTTCGATGACCGTCGTTATGGAATGATCAACACGTTGGCCTTGGATTCGCTGGATTCTGTTATTGACGAAATTTTCCGTTTACCATCCAAGGGACCGCACATTTTTACGAGTTTACAGAAAATGTAATTTTATGCAATTTGTGAAAGTACGGGGAAATGTCAACGGTGTTGCAACTAGGTACTTGGAGGCTTTTTTGTCGAAAATTGAGAGTTGCGTGTACACAAAATATATAAAATATGTAAAATGTGTTTAATATTAATTTAATATATATTAAATATGTATTATACATTTTATGTGTAAAATATATAAAATATACACAAAAAAATATAAAGTGTACACAAAATATTCAAAGTGCAGCGTGGATTTTCACGGATTTACAGAACACATAATTTGTAAAGGTATAGGAAATGCCAAAACTTGCGTTGTGGCTGAGAATGCGGATATTCGTGCATTTATGGAAAATTGGAAATTTTAAAAATGCACAAAAACACAATGTATGCAAAATGTGTAAAGTGTTCAAGGTAGAGTATGTCACAACATGCGCACAGCGGATGAAACAAATTTCTTTTTACCTTCCTACTTCTTCAATGACATTCGAGGATAAACTAAATTTTCATCCAACTTCCACACTCAGTTACGCCCATAGGAACGTGAAATTACATAAATCATATTTTCGTAATTTGTTTGTAATTGCGTAATGGCAATTCACTTCGTGCGTCATAAGAACGTACTATAATCTGACATTTCGACGTTTATTAACCTCCGTTCGTCAAACAGAGAAACTGAAAGCTGTAAAATGACTTCGTTTCGTGAAAGTTTGATTCGAGGTGAACTTGATAATCGAGAGCGGGTTTATCGATAATAAATAAACAAGCAGATTCGATTTCAGGGAAGGTGAATGCTGCATTGCGGTTTCGATCGCGGTCTTACGTTAGAAAGTGGCTATTACGTGCTTCGTGCACCTGATTAAATATCGCAAAGACGACGAATAGTACTCGATAATTTTCGAAACGTTCCGCGATATTTCCTGGAATTTAACACAATTTAAATCCGTTCTTCGCGCACACTGTCTCTATAAGTGACTTTATTTCGCGACTTATACTACAAATTAGGTCTCTTTCTTCACGTAATTTACACTTACTCCTTTTTGATAACTATTTTATTTCGTCTTCATATAGTAATAGTAACATAGTTATATAATAGGATAGTAATAACAGTTTTTTATTTTCCAAATCCGATTTTGATAAAAACGGGGATACATTTATTCAATTCAAACTCAAATTCCTCAGAAGCATTGCTAAAATTTGTCTCGTTGATAGATCAACCATAATCTTGAAAACTGAGCTCCCTCCTTTGCGACGATCCCTGTACGATTTTTTTTCTTTTTCTTTCACCATTTTCACCACATCTTTTCAACATGTGAAATTTTTTCTCACCGAGGAAACAAGATCTCTCAAATCTTCGACCTGAACCTAATAAAATTCGATAGAATGGCGGAAAAAGCAAGAGGAGGCATCAATTTTCAGCAGCACGGTGGATCCAGTCGCGTTCGCCTAACCGTTGTTTAATAACGTTCTACGACATCCACGGGGGTATAACACGTTGTATAGCGCAAGATTATGCTCTGCGTTTTACGAGAACTGCCGGCAAATGCAAAACACGACTAATAGTATTAAACGGCGGGATTAAACGCCGTTGAATTACCATTTCGTATATATTTATACCTGTAATTCGTGTATTTATACCTTCGTGAATTATTCAAAGTTATACCGGGAGGGTTAATTAAATTATTCATTGTTTGCGAGGGCAAACGAAAATCGGCGGGAACTTTATTACGCAATTCCGATTATTTATGACGCGACACGGAGATTCAATCTCGTTAATTTTATTATTAACGCGGCACGGTGTCGCGAAATTGCGATGCGAGTTCGCGATGAAATTACAAGCGACGTTGGAAATTGAATTCTTAAATTGTTTTCAATTATCAGAAAAATGTAGGTGTAATGAGTTAATTATTTAATATATAATAATATATAATTATTTCGAATATATTTCGATAAAATATATCGAATGTATTTTTTTTTTTTTCATAGATGTTTAAAAAAGATACTACATTGTTTTGAGTAATTGCAACACGAACGTTATTAATTAAACTGTAATTTCCTACGGAGTAACAGCTGTAACGGAAGCTGTTAATTATCAACGCTGCAGAACTTTCGACAGTTCTGAAACACGTTTGCTCGCGTATTCGCTGGTTATTGTACTATTTGCAGTCAGTAAGAAAGAGCGCTGCAATTGTTGCAAGTTGTTCGCGTAAAAACTGTCAAGGTCGTAGGTTGCAAGTGTTCTTCTTTCGCACAATTGAAATCATATTATTGAGCAACAATTTCGCACGTGCACGATTATTTATCTAGGAACCACTGGGAGTTCGCAAAAGTTTCAAGCTGAAACACACACTGTTTCGCTGCGTCAAATTTGATGGTGGTTCTTTCCGTAAAGGAAATTAAGGAGATCATTCAAAAATATCAAGACACGTCTTACGTTTGATTGTCAATATTAGTGAGATAAGAGAGCGTTAAATCGCAGGTATACGTCTGATAATACAATTCTCTGTCGTTCAATTGCTCCAATCTCAAGACGAGAATACAACAGTAAAGTACAATTGTAGCAAATATAATTGCAGGGTAAAATTGTGGGCAAAAGATTTTCAGTGAGTAATTTCAGACGTGTCTGCAGCGATATTTATCAGCGCAGCCAACGTAAAATCGATCTCATTCGCAAAAATATTTCAGTAATCTGTTTTTCCTGTCGACAACTCGCGAGAAGAAATTCTTTTGCCAGACTCTCGTATCCTTTTTCCCGCTCCCGAAATCGCGAACGTAATTCGGCGTTCTTCGATAAAATACCGCCCCGTCATTCGATTGCCATTAAAAATAAATTGAACCGCCGGCTCGTACACCCAGGGCAGTCCAAAACGCATGAAAGTGCCGCCGCGTCGCGATACAAAGAGAAAAAAACGGAACATCGTGAAATAAAACGTACAGCCGATTACGCAACGTAACGAGAGATCAAAAGACGCGCGGCATAAAGAGAACGACATCGGTAAATAAGCCCATCAATCGCAATTATTGCGATGCACCTGGACGAAACTCGCTCTTGTGCGATCCAATTTGAAACAATTACCGTGCTCAAGTACGAAATAAGAAAGGACGTTAATTTCCTCTTCAGAGGCGAGCTAGTGAAAGATCTGTTTCAGGGAATTTATGGAAAATATCCTTTGGACGCGTTCGTTCGCATTGTTGCAAAAAAAATATCTCTGTTTCTTCAAATATTTATTTTTACAACCGAGCGTCCTGCCATTAGGGGTATCTATAAACAATAACCATCTAGTGACGATAATTTAAAAAAAAATAATTTAAACGAAATAAAATTTTGTACAAAAGCGACATTACTTGTGGGTATCCCTAATATTGTTGTCTACCAAAGTGATTTTACTGGCGACTGTCAAAAGTGCAAATAAATGTTGTTATCTGTGTATTTGGTTACTTTTATCTCGTCGTCTTTTCTGCATCTTCTGCTTTATCATTTACTCTATTTCATTCGTACATAGCAAGAATCATCATTAAAAGTTAAAAAAATAAAAAAGAGTAAGATTGTTCAAAAATTACTCCCGAAAGTGGCAGGTTGTTGCAGAGATACTTGAAGAATAGAGATTCCAATGTGCGCTGAATTACCATTTTCCAAACACGCAGACCGACTCACAATCGGATAAAAAAAATCTCGTCACTTTCGCAGCAAACGCGTGCATCAACGCTGTGATTCGTAGAATAGAGTACGAAGAGGCCTTCCCTCTCGAGAGAAGGCAATATTTTCCTATCGCCATCCTCCTACAATCTCAAACTTTAAACTGCGTCCTCTAAACTATCGGGGTAATTCGTAGAACTGACAAGATTGTACAATATCCAAAGTCCAATCAATCTTGTCAATAACGAAACAATTTCGTTCTCAGCAACTCCATCTGCTCGCGCTGCGTGCGACTACGTCTATCTGTAATCCACTTTTCTTCCCTCTAGTTTCGAGCGATCGCTCCCCTGTCTATAACAGGGCTTCTCAAACTTTTCTACTTGGCGACCTCCTTTACCCGAGCGATTTATTTTATATTCCAGAAACACGAATTGAATCATTCGCTGACGATGAATCGCGAAGAAAATTCATTCGAAGACAATTCTTAGATACACGTACGAATATAATTTTTTATACCATTAAGGCCATGTACGGAGCCAAATATTTTAGTTTTGCTAAAATTTCCGCGACCTCGGTTTAAAACAGTCGAGCGACCCACACTTTGAGAAGCCCTGATCTATGGATCACCCGCGAGTGACTCACTCGCAATCAGTTCCACTGGTAATAAACACTCTCGCCGAATTTCCGTTCCCACATTGTTACCGTGTTATCGGGGACCCGGTCGATAATTGGAAGGCCCCGTAAAAGGACGGATATCGATCGTCAGATCAGCTCGGATGCAAACGTAACGGTAGCCGAATCTGCTGCGAATTCGCCGCGATGATCGTATCGGGTAATTAATTATGCGCTTGGTTTGGTCACGGTCCAGCTACCGTGTCCAAACTCCACCGAACGTGAAAGCGGATCGCGAACGGCGATGGTGGTAGTGTTATATGCGTCCGCTGTGGAACCGATCGGGGATCGACGCTTCTGTGTATGCACGCCTCCAGCCTTTCCTCGCGTTCACCACCGTTCATCAATATTTGCTTTACTCGGCGCAGTTCGGCAAGAAGAAGGGCCCCCGTACGTTCTCGAGTTATCAGGAGGTATTTTCAAAGTATAATATGCAAACGGATAGTGTGTTTTATCACTGAAGGATATCGGGCCTCTTCAGGTGCAACGCTGATGCAACGAAAATTAGCGATTGGTTGATTTGGGTCACGTGATTCGTGAGGGGGCGTGGCGTAGACCTCGAGTAGGAGTGGCGTTGTCCGGTACTGAGCGATCGCGCCTGTAATTTAATGTTTCGTATCGATTCGAATGTTTGCGTATCGATAAAATTTTATGGCAAAAAAGTGGTCTTCATTTCCTAGTTAGTCAGAACAGTTGCTTCTGGAGCTTTTAGTGAGACGAATCGTACCGGGGTACGAGTCGTGCAGTTTTTACATATCGTTCGCACACATCGAATCCTTTTACGTCATTGCGCTCCTACGCTGGGTCGGTGTTATGTCAGCTGGAGATAGACGATCGCGAGCGGTACAATGCGAACGGCGAGATAAAACGAAACGAGGAGAAAATCGGAGAGGCCGATTGCGCAACGACGATTGCAGCCGCGATCGCGGATGCTTCGGCGAAATTGCCAAAGCGTGTACACGTATGCGGCGTCGAGCCGATAACATTGGGCAGCCGAGAGGGGCCCAATATGCAGAATTGTTCAATTGGCGCGACGGCCGGGCCATTAACTCGATACAATCGAATCGAATCGACTCGCTTTCCCGCGTTCTCGCTCCGACATTCAAGGCTGCGAGCACAGGCGTTTCTACCGGCAAAAACGACCGGCAATAAATCCATATGCATCGCGTATCGGAATGATAGAGGGTGGGGTGTACGGTCAGTAATAAGCGTGCGCGCTGTGAAAATACAAAGAAATTCATTACTTTGTGCATCTAGACAATGTTTGATCTTACAAAGTTTCACGAAAGATTGCTCAGATTGATTTTCCTCGTTCTAACAATTCCAACTTCCATCTTACGTTATCTCCGCTTTGAGAAACGCGATAAGAAACGTGGTAAGAGGAAACAAAAAAATATTGGAATACGATCGATAATAAAATCGACGAGCACCGAACGTGCGTGTCGACAATGCGCGCCAATAAAAATGTCAGAGTTTATGCGTCTTAATGGAATTTTCGAGTCTCGACTCGATGGAAATTGTTTTACGAAGGCAGCGCGCGGCGATACGACGCGAAAGAAATGGTATCCGAAAGGTACGTACCAAGGTCTCAATTGAGAAATCACACGGCGATCCATCATATTCGTTCGGACGTTACGCTGACGGATTTATAGCTCTCGTCGGGCTCGCGAAGGTAAATGGAAGCGGGACGAGAACGTAAGAGGCATTTCGCGACGGTTTTTAAGCAAGCTCGTGTGACTGAATTTCGTAAAATTCCAGGGGGGAAAAAAGTTAATCGAGAGATAAAAAGGGGCCTCGTGAAAGTGGTCTTCATTTCAATCAATTATCGAGCTCCAGGCTGTTACGCTAAATGGATTTGAAGGATGTCCCGTTTCTTTGGAAGAATTTTATAATCGACGTAACCTCGAGTTGGCAACTTCTTTATATTTTGTTGAAATTTGAGTTCTTTTTTTTTTTAGAAAAAAATGTAAGAATAAGACAAGTGCAAGTACATTTTATTTCTCTCCTCGAGCTTCCGTTCTTATTTCGAACAGTCTCCAATTGGAAAATCCAAAGAGTCCACCTAAAACCGGAATATTTATCAATGTCGCTTTCATATCGTACCACTGCTCTTTCGAATATTTGACTTGCATGGCTAATAAACATTCCAGAATTTTTGCCAGCCTTAAAACACGAGAAAAAGAAAAAGAAATACGAACGCAAGAAAGAATTTTAAGATACGACAAATATTCCCGCCGCATCGAATTCCGTTGGTACACGCGAAAAGTAAGAAACGATACACTTGGCCCTCGCAAAGAGAAGAAAAAGAAAACGGAGGAAATCGGCGAAACGAATCGTATGTTGACGACCAGAACGAATCGAAGCTTACAGCTCCGCGCGTGCACGGTGTATCGCGAGTTGAACACGGAAAGTCTACTTTCTAAAATTAAATTTCCAACGCGTAATTGTTCCGTTTCCATACTGAAGATTAAAAGTCGCGATACGATGACCGGTTGCCACGCAGTTCCTCCGCAGGAGCGGATTTTAAATATCGTCGTCCAACCTGTTTGACGAGACGTTGACGTTAGCGTAATCGACGATGACTGATTAGCATAATTTTTGTTATATTGTGGCTCGTAAAATCGCGACAGATGGCGCGGGTCGTGAGGAAATCGCAGGATTCTGTCATTTCCTACGGATTGGAATGCCCGTGCTGACTTTCTAGCACAACGTAACTCGCTACATTTGCAACATTTCGAGGAACGGGATACACAGTTGTACCACGCTTGTCACGCTTGTTATTTATTCAGTTATTTGAGAACATAAATTTATTTTCATTAACATTGTAGAGGCTCTTACAAACATTGTTACGCGTTGTACTATCGAGCGTAAGTTGTCACAAGGTACATATTCGTGGAAATAAATAATTGTGTTTGTTCGTATATCTTTTACGTAAATTTTTAAAAAATTTATAATTACCTGTAACAACTATCGTTATTACCTTAATCTAAATGTAACGAGGGAAACCTTCGAAAACGCAGGATATCAGTCTTCCATGCGGTATACCAGAAAATCCACTTAACGAGCTGCGTATTATCAAACATTACTGTCAATCATACAACCATTACACTGTTAATGTTATCACGGTTGTAGTGTTTTTTTTTCTTTTTTTTTTTTTTTGCAAACATTCCTACTATTGCGCAATACGGATTAGATACAACATATGCATAATCTCAGGGTTATTTTCACCGTTGCTATCATTTGCACGCTGGATTCAAAACTCATCAATCGATTGTTTCCCCAGCCATTGTTTCAAATATTGCATATTTCTTTTGTTTTGTAAAAACTAGCACGTTGCACGAGCGTAATTTACAGACCAGGCCGTACAAAAAGCTGTACTGCGCTATCTCTTGCCGATCGCAATTATTCGACATATATAGTTGGGAGAATGATTGAAAGCGTCGACTTTGAAAGTTGATTCTATTTTCTTAAAATTCTTTCTTAAGAACTAAAGATCGATCAAATTTTTGTGTATCTGGAGTGTACGTATTCGATTCAAAAGACGCGATTTTTGATATGTGACGAAGAGAGTCCTCCGTCAATTACGAAAATCTCACTCATTAACGTTCATAATTTGATTCGTGAGACGCTATAACACACAAATGCGCAAATGATAAAAGTGAGAAGTGTGTTATTTTGAAACGCTTTGTTTCTCTAGTTAAAAGAATAATATCTAATTTCGTCACTTTCTTCGCAAAGATGCAACATGTAAAATAAAAAAACTGCACGACTTGTACTCCTGTTCTGACTAGGACCTTTTTGCCATAAAATTTTATTGACACGCAAACATTTGAATCGATAGAAAACAAATCACAGGCGCGATCGCTCAGCACCAGACAACGCCACTCCTACTCGAGGTCTACGCCACGCCCCCTCGCGAATCACGTGACCCAAATCAACCAATCGCTAATTTTCGTTGCATCAGCGTTGCACCTGAAGAGACCCGATTTTCTGGGTTACCCCCGCTAAAATCACTTTCAGTGATAATAAATGTCCAAATAAATAAACTGCCATCCCACTGTAACTAACAGAATAGAAAAGAACTGGCTTCTCGTTCACGCGATCAGCAATCGGATACGATCCATCACGACCAGTTCGATGAAGTTTGCGCAACGCGCGGCTATGTTAGCGGCGATTCGGCCGCAGGCGGGATGCTTAATCATACCCGCGATAATTAATATTCATCCTTGCGTGTTAGTATTCAACCTTGCACAATCAGGAACGGCCGATCGGCGAGCGATTTTCAAACAACCGGTTAAGGTGTCCCGTTAAGAAATTACATTTGTATATCGAACGATCCGATCTCCCCTTGGAGAATTCTTGCGCGCTCGATCGTGTATCACTTCCTTTCTTCCATCGGCTTTTCTTTTCGTTCGCTCTTTTTCGTAACAACGAACTTGTCCCGCCTCTGTCGTATACATCTAATCGTAAAGTTTCTTTCCGAAACTCTTTCTCTTTTCTTTCGTTGTTTCCCTCCTTCTCGTGAAACGATGAAATCGACTTCCATTATATTCTCAAACTTGATCAGAATAATTTAGCATTTTTTTTTTTTTTTTTTTTTTTTTTTTGAGATGATCAATGATTTCATTCAACGTCAAGGCACTTGGCAGATCTTTAAGATCTTCACAAAACTCTGTAATCCTTAGATACTCCTCTTTCTGAGATCAGGTGAATCGCGGCGAATTCTTATGGAAGTGACATTGACTTTTCTGCAAGATCCCTATATTTCTTTTAGAACGAAAATCTACAGAGTTGTAGAACTGCGTAGTGTTTTATAATTTTTTTTCTTTTTTGTTTTTGCACTATCTCTTCGCATTTATTCTATATTTTCTTGGACTTGTATTCTAAATGGCAAGATATTCTATACTTGCTGATAAATTATTCTAATTTCTTGGCAAAATATTCTACATTCTGTTGCATTTGGCGTACTGTTGCTCCATTTGATAATTATCGCTAATCCAATGGAAATTATTCCCATACTGTAGATTGCGTGAACCACCTCAGTGACTCAACTCAAGTCACTGTTCATGATATTAAGAAACTCAATATTTCTTCTCAACAGTTTTATTGAGCTTCATTTTAGTTTAAAATACCAATATTGCTAAAAAAAAAAAAGACTTTGTTCGTCCAACAGTAAAGAAGTGAAGAGAAGCATTTCTTTCTCTTTCTTCTCCTCACCGCTCTCTGTCGTAGTCCCGAACTAAATCGGGGAACAATGTGGATCATAATTGCAAAGGGGTCGAGAGGAGCGAAGATTTCTACGTGGGTCGACGCGCGAGAATTCTTATCGCGATTGTCATTAGCCTGATTCGAGACCTCCCGCCGCTCAGCAGCTTTCTACGGGCACGCGTTATTTATTGGTGGATTAATAAGCGGCTGGCTAACCGGTGATTAGGGCCCGCCGCGCTACGCAGCGACTTTCATTATCGTAAAATCGTGTCGCGCTTTTGCGATTGTACACCGCGAAGAAACGTAACTTTGCTGCGTAGGCGTTGGTCAATCGTGGTCGCCCGGAAGCTTTCCAGGAATTTATAGAAACTCCACACAGTGATTTTGCGAAATGTGTATCGTTTCATCAAAAGTATGAAAAACTACTGTAATCGGCGAGAGGCTGATACGGACGAAGTTAATTCTTTTCTAAGTGCATGTGTGTGTGTGCTATTTTTATTCGAATATTCTTGTATCATGCAGAATTGCCAGAGTGGTCGAAATGACCAATTTATAATTTTTCATACTTTTCAAATTTTATATATTCATAGTGTGCATTTTGACTTGAATGATTTTTAGTAGCAAAGTGTGTTAATGGATTTTCCTGTTCCCTGCACTCTAATTTTTCTCCTACAAATTTTACACTTTAATCGTTGGCGACTGTGATTAAATATTAATTAACGCTTCGCTAAAAAGTATGGTCACAAGAACAACAACATATCAACATTACAACAGGAAAATGTTGGCCATTGTTTCCAACACGTTTAGGAAGATTAGTGTTCGTTTCAGAGTGGTTTCACCAGACGCGTGGCTAGTCCATTAAATTCACGTCGATATCATTAATATAAAACTCAGTTTGTGATACAATATTAAGAAACGATAGAGCGAGAGTACGAGAATGTTGGTGGAACGTGCAAATTAATGGCGAGGTAATGGCCGAAATCAATATCTGTCACTTTCGCACGAGATAAACATATTTTAAATGTAAATCATTCGCAAAGAAAACTTATCGTATTAAAGTTAGATCAGCACATTGGGATTAAATATGCGGCTTGTCAAATCAACATACCTGCCGAATCCAGATTAATCGCGGTGGTCTTTACATCGCAACTCTATTGAAAAAAATGCTGCCAAGATCTTCGTGTAAAAAATTCCGTGAAAAACGCGATAAATTTGTCGAATCGTTTTTTATTGCCGGAATATTTCCATCGAGATGGAAGAGAAATTTCTCCAAGTCGAACTTTAGTTTTCAACGGCACTACATCCGCCATCGGGATAAAAAAGGAACTGAAGGAAGTGTTCGGAATGGCTAATAAAATGGCTAATAAAATTTTTAAAATTACACCTGTATTTTCTCACAACAGTTGTTAATATATGCTAATATGAAATTTTATATTATATTTGCATTAAAATTTTATTAGCTTTCGCCAATGTAAAATGTTATTAATATAATATAATATAAATAAAACTTTATATTAGCATATCGATTAACAATCGTCGTGAGAAAATACAGGTGTAATTTTAAAATAATATTAATAATTATAAAGCGTTGTTTAATCTTTTTCTTTTTTTCTATTTTTGAAGCAAACACGGTACTTTCAAGCAAGAGTTTACACGAAATACGAAACACTCGCAAGTAAACACATGCACGTTCTACTTCCAACTTTGTTCGCTTTAACCTTGCACACGGATAAACAATAGACGATAGACACTCTGTAAAATCTCGGCGATTTTCCATAAAAGGGTTTATCGCGTACAACAGAGGCGAGCCTATCGATTGGATTGGCCTATCGAGATTTACAAGGGAAGAACCTTTCCGATCGTTGGAATCAATCGCGGGGAATCGATCGAGCCGTGTCGTCCTTGTTCGACAGGATGCCATAGTCTCTCTCTTCTCTCGTCGCGATGGGCGATGTTTCGTGTCGCAACCCCCCGGCTCAATGATAACTCTTCGTTTAATATTTGAAGCAGATAACGGCGCAATAAACAACGGTTAATCCTTTGTAACGCTGAGTAACGACTGGTTTGACATTACGTTGTAATACATTCCTCTCCTGTCCGAGGATCGGCTGGATGGCAATTCGAAGTTATTTACGCGTAATCAAGATATCCAGTGGAAAACACGGAGATTCCTCTTCTTCGGGGTCGCACGCCGTGGAAAATGTGTATTACCTATTGGCAACACAACACGTAAGATTCTTTTTTTATGCCGTGAGTTATCTCTGTTTGAGAAGAAGAGAAAGTTAATGTCTGGCGTTCGTTTAGATAACCGAGACGTGTAAACTTTATCGCGAGTAAACGGGAAATTACAAACGGCGAAATACTCGGAAGTCTAGAACTGTGGTGAAACTCTGTCGGGGAAAAATATAAAAATATCGATCGACGAGCGGAAGAATAATAACTATATACCGATGACTGATATTCGAGTGATTAACATTGCGAAATACTCGAAGAGAATTAAAATCATCTCGCCGAGAGATTATCTCGTTGAGATAATCTTGTAATGTTCCTTTAACGAAACTCCTTCTGGCGTTTAAAATATAGGATCAATAGACGTGTGCAGAGTTTCGAAATTATTTCTCTGGGAAATAAAGCGTTTTTCACGAGAAATCTTCGAATGGTTATCATCTACTATTCAAATATTCCGCATACTTACAATCAAGTTACATTCTTCTATCAAAATTGAAAATTTTTAAATTCATTTAAAATATGTTACGATTTAGAGTGTTAAAGAATTATAAAACCTTATGATCCAGTTATATCTGTGTATAAAAATTGAAAATTTTAAAATTTATTAAAAATATGTTACAATTTAAAATATGAAAAGAAGCGTATAAAATCTTATAATAAAATTGTATTCTTGTATGAAAATTGAAAATTTCAAGACGACGAGATATTAAAATTTCTCCAAAGTGTATTATTGCGATTCGAGGTATTGAAAGAAGCGGATACGTGACAGTGAAATCTATGTTTGCTCGAAGGGGCCACATCAGTTCAAAACACACTTTCGATAAATTCAAAACATCTATAAAACCAACGACCCAAATCACTTTCGAAATCCAGCGCTTGATAGTTTCTAACTGTATGGTTTAATAAAATTCAAACGGTACGGGCTATCAATCATCGAGATAGCCTGGAGAACCAGTCGCAGCACGATCGATCGTTGTCAAGACAATCTCGAGAATCGTATCGTTATCACGTCAGATTTCTTTTTCTCCTCTCCGTCTTTTTCCCGTTTGAGCATTTCGAAGGGAACAAAATCGATTAACGGGTCTGGCCGAGAGGCAGGAATGACTTTTTAGCAAGGGAATCGGTATATACGAGCACGTGAGAAGGTCCAGAAGGTCCCTCAAGGACCGATACAAGAGACCGGTCCAAAACCAGAGCCAGAATCAGCAATCGAACTTTTCTTTCGTCCCTCGAATCGCATTCTCTTTCATCCGATATCCAAAATGGTAGTCAGAGTTTTTGATTGGAAATAATGAAAACGAGCAGAAGGTGTATTATGCAGTTTCATAATTTTATTTTATAATTTTATAATTTTATAGTCAAGTTGCACATTTTGATATGCAAACAGATATTTTTATGTCTTTGAAAAGTGAAAAAATATAAACTGATGAACACCACTTTCAACTGATCTTTGAATTTCGCGGCATAACTACGTGATTAATATTCCTTAATTTTAATTTCAAATGACTTGCTTTTACGAGTTCATTCGTCGCACAAATACGACGTAAATATGAAATTTAAGTGAATTTAAAAAATATCAGCTTCTGGGCCTTTTAATAATTTATGGAATTGATCAACGAGGCTCGTAAGTTTTGGCTATAAAAGTTTTAAGGAGCGTTTAACCTTCGAAGAGAGAATTTATACTGACAAGCAAAATTTATACACCGGTGATTCAGTCAAACTTTGCAAACAGATTGCAATACAAACAAATTTTTACTAACATATTTTAGGTCAGGTTGAATTATTCTATTACAAAATAATTGAAAGATTTACTTTATATTTATATAATTATTCTCCTTGTAAACTAAAAACGATCTGCTATCCGAAATCACTATTCTGTAATATTAAACTTAATCCCCAATTCTATTTAATCCACTGTCTATCAAAAGATTCCAATAAAAGAACTTCGTTAATTTAATTGAATCTAACATTCTACTATAATCCCCTTAATCACAAGAGAATAATTTCGTTAATTTAATTGAATCAACTGACATTCTACTTAATGACGTGATGTTCAATTCTTGATCCACTCTCTGTCAAAAGATTCTAGAAAAAGAATAATTTCATTGATTGACCTGAATCAACAAACCTCCGTTCATAAACAAATGAACAGAAGAAAAAGTCAGATGGACGTTTTTGCACCGAAGAGCAAAGAAGAGACAAGGAGACTTACAAATCGAAAATCGAAAAGAGCGAGTTCGCGTACAGGTACGCCGCGAACACGATCGGGCCGCTTTCTCGCAAATTAAGGCTCTGGAAATATTCGTGGTTTTGATCACGATCATTTTGCGGTCGATCGTTCTTCAACCCGCCATTACGTCGTACCGCGCAAAACAAGCACGGTTTCTCGTTCCGAATAAAAGGCGTTTGCCGATTTCTCGTTGTTCGCTCGCTCGGGCGTTCTTTCTAAATCTCCTTCGAATCCTCGGCTATTCTACGCTCTCGCTGCGTATTTTCACATTTTCACGTGCGCGATTTACTTTCGTTACCTCCCGCGTTAAAATTTTTAAATTTGTTCCAACAAAAATGTATTTACATACTTTTCCTAAATTTTTAGGTCCTCGTTCGCCACTGTATACGCAGTTGAGTTTAATTATTAATTTGATTGTTATTTAATAATCATCAAACTACTGAGAACCGCGTATAATTTAGATTACACAATTCCAGAAATACAATCAAGTACCTCCGACATCGAACACTGAAACACACTATTTCAGAACTGAATCCGATTCGCAGGTGAAATAAGTAGAAAATATGTTAATTCTATAAAAAATTGCCCCACGAAGCCATCAAACCACAGCCTCGTGTTACTTTCCGTTTTCACTTGGACGAAAACATCTTCCCTTTACACCTTCAGAAACAAAAAAAAAATCTCAAGACTAACACAGCGTAGAAAACACGCGATTACGAACAAGAATCAGCGACACGAGTCTAAAAACTTGAGTGTAACTTTATCCGTTGTGTACCACTGGATACGTTAATCAGAGAAACGTCGATGCTCGATCAGTTTCACTTAATGGAAAAGAAGTGTTTCTACAATCGTAGATGTTCCACCAGGCCGAGCCGCGATACAAACAGCCACGAGAGGCGATTAACCTATTACCAGTTTATTATCCGCGGTTTAGAGCCGCTCCGATCCTTCAAATACAATATATTATATTATAGAGCGCGTTTAATGGTTCGGCGGATTGCTCAACCGATCGACACCGCATTACCGGCGTAAAAAGGGAAATTGGTTCAATGACGAGAGATTTATGGGCGAGCGCCCGTGGAAGATAAAGTTACCGCGGTTCAGATGATATTTTATTGCGTATCGGCCGGTGTCGAAAGGGGGTTGCGATCGTTGCGTCGCCAGCGAATGAAATGGAAATAACACGCGCGGCCGACATTTGCATAACGCTGGCACCGTGAACACGATTGGAACATTCGGTATATTAGCGTCAACATGCCTCGTGTCACCGCTTGAAATTTACTGTTTCCAGAGGAGGGAACTTCAACTACGCAAATTAAGGTAAATCTTGTCTTTTAAAGTTAAAAGTTGTATTTTTCTTTTTTTTTTTTTTTTTTTTTTTTTTCCTTTAATTTGAATTGGTTTAGTCAGTTCGATATGTTAAACACTGGGTATGTGTATCTCGAAACGTGCGAATTGGGAATTAAAATAGAGTTGGTTTAGGTTATGTTTATGAAAGGCCCATCTGTACGATTATCGACCCCCTCAACGAAAAAACAAACTCACGTTGTACCATTTTCAATATTTTGGTGACTCCTACATTGACTTGTAATTTTTGAATTTTACAATGAATTTTACTATCGATACGATGTTTTTTTTTTTTTTTTATTCGCGAAACCAAAAATTTCAAGACCTTTACCTTTACTTGTTAAATCCCAAAGACAGTGCCCTCGATGCAGCGGCAATGCAAAGTACCCCATCACCAGGGATACACTCCAAGTATGCAAAGTAACGAGATTAACGTCGCAGAGTAACGTGATAAAACGCGATACAACCGCGTCACGCCGCTCTGAGAGAGCGAGGAAAGAAGGGGCCGGCTTTTGCAAATTTTCGCGCCCAAAACGTGCAATTAGCCTCCTATCTCGCCCGATCGAAGAAAAACGAAGTCGACCGGTTGCCCCCTGGAAACGAAACACCGCCCGTGACACTTTACGTGTCACGTCTTGATTCGTTCGCAAGAGGGAGAGGAAAAAAGTAGTTTCACCGCAGATTACTGCCACGGATCGAATAATACGGCGGTTACGACCCACGCGGGACAGTCGCGTCAAAATATCCGGGCGCCGTTACAGCGTTTCGCGTCGGCATCTCGCGATATCTCGTGCACGTATTGTTCCCCCGTTCGTGTTCCAACGTATTCTGTATTCGTAATTTATTCGACGTTCTGCACTCGTGCCGAGGCGATTCAGTTTCCCGGCGGCAGAGGGGAGGCAGAGGGAACGTTCGCCAGTCGCGCGCGGATTTGGAAAAATTTTCGCGCACGACGCGCGAAATATTGTACACCGTTACAACGTTAAACAGCGCGGGGCAACGCGTTGAGATTATCTCTAAAAATCAATTGTACGACAACAATCGCGCGTGAAACGTTGGCAAACACTCGCGCGGTAGATTCGTTCCTCCGCGTCATTCGGTATTCATTATTCATACTTTCCTGCAACCCTCGAGTTTGCATTCCAATACGGCATGCATAAAACCAACATCAACTCGAGAGACGTGGAACATCCACTGGAGGAAAACTGAATATATATGGAGATTGCTCTCGACGTTGGTAACTCTTACAAAATGGTAACGGTGTTGTTACACGTGAATGTTACACAGCGTAACCTTTCGGAAGAAGGTACGAGTTGATCAGTTTCGCTTTTTACTTATTCTTATTATCGTCCTTGTTATTAATTTTTAATTATATTATATTTAGTTTATTAATTCGTTCGCAATCGGGATCAACGTTCGATCCTCGAGGAACAAATAACTAAATTTCATAAGATCGTTCATCTTGAAATGAATGACAGAAATTTCAAATTTAAATTTTTTTGCTCGAAATAACTCGAAGTAACAAATGTGTTTAAATTACAAAGGATATCGCTGAAGTGGAACGTTTCTTTCAAAGAAACAGTGCAAACTCTCTGGTTTTGATTCCTTCAGAGAAATCTTTTAAAAGTTCCACCGACCACGCAAATTTATTTGGTCAAATAACCGAAAATTTTCTCACATTTGTTGACAGTTCAAAGATTCAAAAACTGATTGTACGAAGACTTATTTTTGACACCCGGAAACGAATTAAAAGAATTAAACGTGGACATGAACGACTCAGCTCGTAACTCTCATAAACCATAGTGCCATAACGTGCAGTGTACTTTTTCCCGCGACTGACTCCGGTTCTAATGAAATCGTTCGTTTCGTGACGAACGTCACGGTTCGATCGACCAACGCCGAGCTTTCGTCTTCCTCGGAGATAACGAACAAAGAACGAGTGGAAACGAACGGATCGATCGATCGGACCAACCCGGCGAGAGAAGTTCGTGAGAAAGCCGCGATCAACAACGGTTTATCCTTATAGCGAGGCGTGCACGCGAACGCGTGTAATGTATAATGCAACGTGTAATTAGGCAGATTGGCGAAACTGACACGAGAGGTCCTGATGCAGATACCGGCTGAAAAGTCGCCTGACTTGCAAGCCTCTGCCTCGTGTTGCTTGCTTGAAATCGACAATCGCTGTTGGTCGGAATATCGTTAAGTTTCGTTGTGACGCTACGTGTATATTCATGGAACTTCAACTTTGGACATTTTATGAATGTTAATCAATTTATCGGGTACAATCGTTATTAGTCGGAAAATTGTCAAGTTTCGTTGTGATACTGCTTTATGTATTTGTGGAAGTTGAAGTGGGTGCTTCAAACAGGAAGAAAGAATGGTTTTGAAGATTTTATAAATGTTGGTTAATTTATGGGTTGGAACAGGACGAATTCTAAAATGTTGACAATGTTGTTTCGTGCATTTCTTAAACAAACCGAGATATAAAATTTTTGGAGAGGAATAAGTGAATGACGAGACTAATGTTCTCCTTTGAACACTTTATTCGAACATACACCAACTATCGGGATGACGGGCGAGTCACTGGATATCGCGAACGGACGGACCGGTAAACTAAAACTGCGTGTGAACTACTAAACTCTTCACGCTGGTTATAAAATTCTTAACTCAACTCGCTCTGGATCGCGTCGTCTTTTAAAGACCTCGATCACTGGCTTTTCGTCTCTAATTGGCTAAGCGTTTTTTTAGCTTTGGCCAATTAGACTGTCAGGGAAAATTGCGCCGCCTACTCTTTCTAGAGTGGGGCTGCAATTTCTCCGGGGACAGTTCCCCGAATTCCTCGTGACGTAGCAGGGTTTTTCCGGGCGTTGCACGTTACCATCTGGTATGTATCAGGCCCGCTGGCCTGAGTGCTGACCCTTCCTAATCCTAGAATTTACGACGCTCGCAATTGCTGTTCTGGCCGTATTACTATTACCCGGTGCGGACTTTGTCTCACGCACTTTAAGGACAAAACATGGCCTCATTCAACAGCACGTATATCCTGAGAGTCGTAAAGTCTCCTAGCTTTTTGTAGCATTGGAATTTTTTCCAACATCTGCTAGCCGCTAAAAATTATATAAAATTACCACGTGTACAATAAAAAGCAAACGAAATTTTCATTTTTCATTCTGTTTATATTTATAATTTTGTACATTCTGATGTAGCATATTTGTTATATTGTTTGTGTCTTCCAATAGACAAATATAGAGAACACCGTTATTCTTTCGGAACTTGAGCATTTGAAATTCATAAAAATGCAATAAGAAGGCTGTGATATTCCACGATGAATTTCTTTGAAAAAAATGCATGCGTATATATAATGTATTGACACTGTAATTAATTACGTACATTGATACACATTGATCTATTATATTAAGTGTATATTAATGTATCATATTGGTATATATACATTATGTGTCATATAGTATATACACATTAATACACATTAATATTAACTTTGAAAAAATCGCATATATGCATAGGTACCATGATATTACACACTATTATATAATGTAGACATATGTCACATTATACATATAAACACCATACGTTTTAAAACGACAGAAAGCCAGTCGGCAAATGCAAACTTCGTAACGTACAGTTTTATGGGAATCAACGTGCGATCTCAAAGCCAAGAATACTCGAATGAAGATGTCATCGGCTCGATCGAAGACGTCGTTCGATCGACTCTTCAGCGAATTTCACGCCAACGCGTACGCACGTCGCGTACATTCCGATAGGTGTTTCGATTTCGAAACACAGGTCGGATCGATAAATTCGAATCGAATTAAACCAGCGATTTACGAGCGAGCGACGTTGGACCCGGTTGCACGGAGAGATCTCGATCGAGTCGAAAGAAAAGCGATCCTACGCACCGGAATCCGCGCACGTGCACCTGCACGTGCAACCTGGCTCGCGCTCACCTTCGCCGCGAGCACCGATGCGCCGGTTCGCGATTTTCTCTTCTTTTTTCTTTTTTCTTTTCGACCGCCGCCGGCGCAAATTATACGCAATTTGCATAACCGTGCCCGTAAATCTTCTCGCGGCTGATGCGAATCGAAGCGGTCGATAATCGGTTTTACGGTTATTCGGGGACAACTCATTTAATTAACGACCGCGGTAACGATCGTGCAACGTTGCGCGCGAGTCCGTGGAGAATTTATAATAAGAAGGGAAGTCTCGCCTGAAATTTTCTGACGCGTCGAGTGTTGGTCAACGATGATTTGTTTAATTGGCGACTGGAGTCAATTCGCGTATCCAGGAACTCGCGGAGATACTGCAATAATTCGCGATCCTCCGAGTACGAACGAAAGCGGTATGCTCGATTAAAATTGTATTTGTATTTATTGCCCATTTGTCTGAAACATTCGGACGTGTTGAACGTTCGAAAGTGATATATGTAATTCGCAATCTTTCCGTAGGAATTTTGTACGAAATCCCCTGTAAAATTATCATGTTCTCATTTCGTTGAATAAATTTGTGCATTATGGGAAATTTCAAGATGTACAAAATCGCACAGAATGCACGTAATACGTGAAAAGGTACGTGAAATATTCGAGGTATAGTGCTTTCCATAACATTTGACGCGAGAAACAATTTTCTGCCCATGTTTGATTTTTTTAACTATTTTTCATTCATTTTAACAATTATTCTAATAATTTTAATAATCAGAATTATAATAATAATTATTATTTTAATAATTATTACTTTCAAAAGTACGATTCTGCATAAAAATCCGCAGCACCTAATCATCACGCGATTACTCAATGATCATTCGTGGAAGTTTCTTGAAACCTTAAAATTGTGCTTCCAACGTTACAACGCGTAATACATGCGCGTAAATAAATTTCTCTGCACGATTGAAAACAATAGTAAAATCTAGGATCTCTCGCGGCTCTCGGTAGTTTCACCGACGAGCGCAAAAATGATCCCGATACAATCGAGAAACTCTACTTTCGAGATCGATCGTGGATTAATAACAGTCGAATATAACTATCGATAGACACAATTTACAAGCCTGTGCGAGATCACGTATCGCCAAAGCGTGTCGATCACGTTTCGATTGGCGTTCGAGTAATTATTGATTTCGTCACTATCTCTCCCCGTATCGCGGGGGAACGCTTTGGGAAAGTTCCGTCTCGGCCACCGCGGAGAGACAAAAGTGAAAAATCCGCGGCTCGAACGCGAAACGGATCCGAAACCTGTTCGATAATTAGCAGGCTCGCCTGAGAGTGTCGGTTGAAAACCGACGACATTAACAAGGCTATAAATTACGCCGCGTATGCGACCACTACTTTGGCATCTTCCGCTAGCGGGAGAACCCTACTGGTTCTATTCTTTTTCTTTTTTCTTTTTTCTTTTTCTAACCGGTTGTTAATTACTTGAATTTACTTGTCTTTCTTTCTTTCTAATCGCGACTCGAACGCAATCAGAACCTGGACAAATTCCCTTTGGAAATTAAAATTAGGCGCGATTATTTGGAGGTTTAGGTTAGGTGGAGGAGAAACGCGATAGAGTCACGGTGCTTCTGTCTTTTGTAGGGGAGTAATTGTAAAATTCAATACACGAGTGATGAACGTTTCATTGTAGTAATAATAATTTTCAATGAAAACCGAATTGTTTTCTTTGGATTTGGACTTAAATTTTCTTTGACGTTAAAATAAAGAATAATTACTTGGAAATTAGAAGAGAGAAATGGGATAACTCGTAGAGAAGAACGAAATTTTTCAATTTCAGTACATTAACCAATCTCCAACTATAATAGATTGTTTCTGATATGATTTGCATAAGTTACATTCTTGCTATTTATCTTTCCATCCTTGAGTATTTAAAAAAGATCAATTATCTTGTTGGTTACTTACAAAAATTCTTGACTTTTTCTGTTCCCAGAGGACAATATAATCTTCACACAAATAAATTACTTTAATTTTCTATCTGTTCTATTTAAAAGATACCAATTACCTTTGTTGATTTTATGCAAAAATCACTCGGTAGTGTAATGTAACAAAAGCAAAGATGCGCGCATTCGCTTCAGAATCCTCCTCTATTGTCTCGAGGACTGAAATTCCACTTGTCACTCGTCAAATTCTTCCACCGTCGTACACCACCGCCGACAGATCGAATCTGACAGAAGTATGTTAACGATACGTGCTGAATCGCAGAGATAAATCCGGGCATTCGATGGCATTCGGGATGGTCGAAGGATGGTGGAGACGCGTGGCTGCTACGGTGGATCGGGACGCGTATGCAGATGCACGAGGACGATTCGCGTGGAACGCTAGAATGCAGAAAAGAGGTGTGCGCCGGCGAGTTAACGTTTTGAGTTAAATTCTTGCCGAGTCAAAGGAACGCTTCGGGCACCAAGTCCATTATCCTCGCCTTCGACGAAGACTCGTTTGGATGCCGCGCGCAGCTCTCGTGCGAGAGTGCAACTATGCACTCCCATTCCGACATGGCCTACGTTCTTCTTACACCTCGACGCGATGACGACACGCCCGTTTGAGAATCCTCGTATTGAAACTCAGATCCCGCTTGTCGCTCGTCGATTCGCAATTAACCGTACCTTTCTCTCTGAAATTCTTTCCTGCTTTCATTCGGTAATTCAGAAGGCGATCGTTGATTTTGACGTTTTCGTGGAGAGTTTTTTAACGCTGACAAAATATGGTCAAAGTGACGATTTGAGTACTTTCGTCAGACATTTTATAGACGTGAAACATAAAATTTGCGTACTTTATTGTATTGTAAAGATTTTCTGTTTACTTTGTTTTTACACGTCTCTGACGGGGAATTTTACGCTTAAGTCGTTGGTAGCTCTGGTGTCGAAGAAATTTTTTGTTTCAATGACATGAATCTTTTTTGGAGGTGAACACATTGAAGTGGGCATTTCTAGGTGCACGAATTTTTATATTTATAATTTGACAGGGAATTTTAGAAAATCTAATATTACACACATAGCCCAATTACACAGGATTTTTTCAAGCAGATACGCGCCATGAAAAAAAACATCTTTCTAAGAACTGCCAATTCGGAAAAATCAAACTGTGCAATTAAAAATCAAAATAAAATGTGTTTGACGCACGCTTCCTTGACGAACGAAAGATCGTTCTTCGCGCAACAAGAATTAAACGATCCACCAAAATTATTCTAAATTCTCACCGTGAGAGTTATGCACCGGGACATTCGTCCACGATGGAAATGCGTTTAGAAAGTAACGTGCGTACGCTGCTCTGTGCACGAATTAATGATACGTTTGAAAAACGATTGGGACTGGCTATCGGTTGTTCCACTCAGCGAAATATAAAATAGAGACAAGTTGTTCGACGGACTGGGGCGCGCTAACGTTAAATTATGCGTGTAATTAATTTACACGAACACCGTGACGATATATTATCTCGTGTAATTTAGATCCTGTTCACTTAGCTGTATCCAATACCTGTTTAATAAGAAGCGAAAAGCAACGAAGGTGTGAAAAATAAATCACACCTTGGCCTCTGCCCGTCGAAATGGAAATCCCGTCTTTTTAAATTCCTCGCGTGTCAAACCTCGCTGGAAATCTCTCGCTAGCCGGATTTTTATCTTTGCGAAGTGTTATTGACACGTTTCGTGAGGTCGTTGACTGCTCGAGGAGTAACATAAAGAGCAAGTGAATTTCTGCAATTAGGCCATTCGAATCTCGAAACATGGTTGCAGAAATTTTATTTACGAACGTACAAGAGATGCGATTTTTAATATTATAGAATTTAACAAAGGAATTGTCATCGAAAAATGTGTTAATTAAGTTTGAAGCTACGCTTTCAAATATTCAATTTTGATTAAAAAAAAAGAAATCTGGTTCCAATACTTTTATCTTAATTGAGAAAATACTCTAAACGGTTCGTACTTTCGAAATAGATGAAAATTTCAATCCCGTTCGATCCATGGAAGGTTTAACGTTGCGTAAGAACTTTTCTTTTGAGAGTCTGTGATTTATTCTGGCCAATGTCCAGCCATGAATTGCGGAGGAGAGACATTAAATTTAACACGAGCTCCTCGACGTTTTCCATGAATCATAGAAACCCCTCGAGAGGCCCGACAATGGATGAAGTACGTGTTGCGTCCATCGATCCGTTCTGGCTGCAAATTGCACCGTGAAATCTCTCGCGCGCAGTCATGCACTTCTTTGAAAATAGTTTCTCCGATTAATCGCTTTGCCATCGAGTCGAATGTAACGAAAGGTTACGCTATTTTATTAAGAAACAACGGGTACGAGAGAAGGGGCAGGCGAGCAGAGAGACACGGAGGTGAACAAAAAACCCCCAGCCGAGAAGAATTCGCTTTCTAAACTATCTTTGCAACGTGCCATTAAAAGCGACGTTTGTGTATCGGAAAGGTATAAATGATTTTACCGACTGCACGAGGTTTGTCTTAAGTTCGTGATTTCTGAAAGGAAGTTTATCCGGTGTAGAAATTTTTTAAATTGAAGCAACAAATGGAAGATGCTGAAAGGTAGAAGTAAAGCTCGCTGATGCTCTCGTGAGAGGAGAACGAGTGTTTAATATAATAAGAAAATAAAACATGATAATATGATAAAATAAAATTATCCGTGTCAAGATAATCGCGGTACTTGGTAAATCACAACTCTATAAGAAGATGTATGAAATTTAATAAAATATAATGTTTTGCGCAATATTGCAGATAAACGTTTAATTAGATTTAATGACGAATTGCGTTCAACTAATTAATTACACAAAGAGCAGCATTTAACGTCGTTTATTCGTTTTTAGAAGACTATAATCTACCAATTCAAGGAAATGCACTTTCGTCTTGCAACGAAGAACGTACGATGTATTGTAAACTAATCTCCTCGCGATAAGAAAAAAAAGTAATTCTTGCATGTTACACGTAATTAACTCATTCATGATCCAGCAATGGCGCAGTACGATTATGTAAACAAAATTATCAACACGAAACGCTACGAACGCGAGTGATGTCATTAGTGACGAAGATTGTAAAACCATAAAAAAAAAAAGAGAGAAAATTGGAGAATACTTGATGATATCTCTTTCTCTCTCTATCTGTGGAAATTCGATTTACACCTAATCTGGACTCGGGTGTAAAAAGAGAATACAAAGACGCGTAGGAACATGAATGAAATGTTAACGACGACTTTCACGAGTCGCTGGAATCCGACGCGGTGTCTCTCCTCGCGACGCGAAAGAAAATCGCACGGGAACCAATTAGAATGAACACGATGTCACAGCAAAACTGCCTTTCTTTCTTTTTAAACGAATCGACTCGATTAGTCAAAGTGCTCGCCACTGCTTGCCAAAAAACGCCTCTGAAACTTTGATTAATCACTTGCAAAAAAAATCATCCATGCAAAATATCTCAATTCTCGAAGAATGTTATACGATCCATTGGTCGTTGATAGACTGCGGATTTTCATGCAAAATCACGCAAATCCTTGAGAGTATGATTAAAGAAAACGGAACTTTGGTAGAAAGTACCAAGTGTTAAAAAGCGAAAAATTCAAAAATTTGTCACGTATTACTTTCCTATATTATGGATACATTTCAGGTCCTAGAATCCATCCAAGATCCGCATAATCCGCGGATAATAACGAAAAGTCACGTTGTCCCAAGCTCTGTCTTCTACTCGCGATAGATCTCGCTGAATAGAAAGGCGGCGCGCACGGATGAATCATTTACGTTCAGACTCGTATAATTGCACACCTTGGACGATGAGTCCATCCTTTGGCGGGTCATCGAAAAGGGAAATTGAGAGGAAAAACAACGCGGTGGCCGGGCGATTGCAAAAGCAGGAAATGATTACACGCGTCATCGCTGCGAAACGCCATCGGAACGTGGCGCGCGCGGGCATCAAGACCATTTCTCTCCGTCTCTCGGTACAACGAACAGTTGGACGATCCGACGCGGTCGAACGTTCAACAAGGACGCGCACGAAAGCCAGTATCGGCGACGCCGCTTCTCGAAATTGCGTTTCAATTAACCAATGATTAACGAGCTTCCTGGCGGGCGCAGCTCGGATTCGCAGTTGTTTAACGCGTTAACGACCCACGTGATCGATTATCGCGCAGAGATGATTTTATATTCTATCTTCGTACCGCCGATGAACAACGAGAACATTTGTCGATCGATGAATTCCTCGCGAACGTCTTTTACGACGCTTCGTTTCCCCGCCAGTGCAGTAACTTTGTACCGTTGGATTTAGATTTAGATTTGATCGAGTCGAGTGGGAGTTCGAGCGAAGTTCGTCGTCCAAATTTCGTTCTTGTCTCGAGTTTACTTGGTAATACGAACGATTGATATTAGTAATATGATATATTATAATTAAAAATATATTAATTATAGTAATATAATAATGATTTTCT
>KQ435732.1:2972151-2994532 GCA_001276565.1 Melipona quadrifasciata | reverse complement strand
ATAAAGTCACTTTCAGTGATAACAATCAACATTATACAACAGCATCATACATACAACGTCATACATCATCAACAGTGCAGATAAAGCTGAAAATTTCGGCTTGAAGAGTTTCAACGTTTCGCACGAAACGTAAAACGTGCACGCACGACTGGACCGAGATGAATTAACGACCCACGGTTGTTTCAGACCTGACGTTTGCGACCTGCTATACTTAACGCTCATGCATATTCATTCATTCTGCGTGCACTTTACACGCATAAAAACTCCATTATTCATTGAATATTCATAAAAGTTTACAAATAGCGAGCTCCTCCTCCAAGAATCCTCAGCTTTCAACGTCCTCCTTTCCTTTCTTTTTTCTTTCTTTTTTTTTTTTTTTCTTTGACGTGAAGGAAGATCTTTGAACACGATCGCGATACTCCTCCTCGAACGGTAATTTTTTTTTACATAATTTCTTGCTCGCGACATTTCGCAACCAAGTCCAGATCATCAATCGAGCGTAATTGATCTTGAGCGTTAATGAGTGGATAACGGTGTTGGCAATTTAGAAAGCAAAATGAACTACATTCGCGTGGCCATTGACTGACACGTAAGTTCCGTTACCATTCTGTCACTGTTCCAATGCCAAGTATATATCGGCGAAATACTTGAAATTGATTCCTGCGGTGCAGTACAAGCGTGCAAGTACGTTGCTCTTGAATGTGCGCGTGCACGCGTCACACTTCGTTCCTCCTCCGTGTTACTCGAGCAAACAACTCTGCTCAATCTCGTCCCTTCCGCTGTTTATTTGCTGATTGCGCATATTTGTATGCCGGTCGTGTTCTCAATCGGCTGCGCCGTCTTTTGAGATTGTTCAAGACGAGTTCATCAAGAGAACCAACTTGCGCTGAATTTTCAACTCATTTCAATGCACCAAGCACGAAATCCTTTCCCTTGGTTTCTTTTTTCCTAACCCTCGATTCATTTTTCACAAAAGTTCTATGAAATGTTGAAAGATTCTTTTCTCGACTGTAAATTATGAAATTTCGAATATTGAACGAGAAATTCCAGGATTTTGTCAAAGTTTCGTCGCTTTCGGATATATTCAAAGTTCAATAACATTTGAAACTTTGATCTTCAAATCCTTTAAATGGTTCATTCAATAATGGTAAAAAAAAACTCGGTATTTTGTTTGAAGTTTGAATTTTTGAAAAAAGGAGTATCTTTACTTTCCCATCGAAGTACAATCTTTGACAAACCAAATGGATTGTTACACGACTGTTGTACGATTCTTTACAGAGTTATAACAGTCTAAATTATCAGACAGGCAATTTTCATCACTATCGGTTCAATTACACTTTTGACTGTAACAGAAATAATCTACTGATTCTTCTACTAATGATTTACAGTTCAGATTCAAACAAACAAATCGGAGGAATCGATAAACTGATATAAACTGAATAACCCGACAAAAACTAAAACGAATCAGAGTAAACTAAAATTCAAACAGAGTTCAGACTAAGAGTACATCGCTGAGAAGAGTATACCCTGAATCTTGGAATCAGTTGCACCGAAAAAAAATCACAATCTTGCGAGAGTCGCGTGTTTATTGAACGTTCCGAAAATTCTTGCGCTCCCGTCACGCTCTACTCACCCTGAAGCCCACACCCTGCACGGATCCGACCGGACCGGATCGTATAGATCGTTATCGCAGCAACGGGGGACGCGTAAGTGCATAGATCACCAGGAGCGCGGTAGCAACGAGACAGTTAACTACGCCCACGACGTCTCGACCGATCCCCCACGCGGCCACTTTTCTGGACGCCGACTTGACCGATTAGTCGAGTTGGACGCATCGTATCTGTGAATTTCGCGGCCACGTGGCCCCGATGTCGAGTTGCTCGTGGATTTACGATCGGTGAAATTGCGAGGAACAGGGTGCTGAATCAACACCTCCTTTCGGCTCGACTTTGACGAATTTTCCGACGAATCACGCGACGCTTTTGGCTGAAGTGTCGTCCATTGCACACGCTTCTCTGTCGTTGTCGCTCAAAAGCGAATGGACTTGGCGCCAAGTTCGACGAGGATATTTATCGGACTGCGGATTCGTGAGAGCGTGAAATATTTACTAGCTGAGACAAGTGTTTGCTTTTGCTTCTTCGATCGGCTTCGTGAAAATGTGAAGTTAGAAATCTGTGGATTGAGCAAGTTGTTGGAGGAGTCACTTGTTAGTTATATATATAGATAGATTCCTAAAAGCAGATACGTTTGATAATATTAATTATTGAATGGAAATATTATGTATTTTTTTTCAATTTTATAAAGACACGTTGTATTTCTTTTCTTCGACGAAAACTCGATTCTACGGAAATCTCCGAACGTACGTCAACTTTTCAAGGATCCTTGAAGAAGCTCGAAGGAAATGTAACAAAGTGGAACGCCATTCGACGAAAAGTCTATAAAATTACATCAGAAAAACAGAACAATTCTCCTTTGTCTTTCTTTCTAGTCAACAACAGAACTTGAACTTGACAATGCGACTTACAAAGGATTGCAAGTAATTGTCAAAACCGGATAGTAGACAGCTAACCGGCGACAGAGTAGCAACGTTCCTCAAAAGAGAAAGCCCGCGAGAACTCGAAAGGCGTTAAAAAACGAGGAAAAAGAAGGAAGTTGGAAATCGAGTAGCACGAAAAAAGGAGGAGGAATCGCAGTGAAAGTCGCTGTGCTCTGCGAGAACCGAGAACAAAAGAAGAAATTGACGCGAGCCTCCAGAGGGAAGCTGAGACGCGAGAGCTCAGAATAGAAAGGTGGAACAGAAACGGGAAATCCTCCTCGACTGCAATAATCGGAGAAGCAGAACGAAGTAGAAGGTGAGAGTCTAGGTTGGGCGAGGTTAGTTTAGCTATGCGCGAGGCTGGACGTTCGCCAAGGTCTCGCGGAAAGAGGGCAATCTTCGCCTCGCAGCCTCTCTGCACCGATTCGGTTCCAATACTGTTTATTAGTCAGATTAATCATGTGCCATCTGTGAACTTGTGCAACCAGGAAAAAGGATTTTCGTCACGACAATATTCTCTACTTGAAATTGGATATCTCAATGTGTCAGGAATTTAAAGTATATACGTTTGTGAAGAATTATTGTTGAGAGATTTCTTTAACCCTTGGTAACATGATGTAATACTCATAATTTCAATTGAATTGAAATTATGCATGCCATTTAAAATCTCTTTTAACTGTTTTGTTCAATTTCACCAAACTTGTGAAATTGCCACTTGGAATCACTTTTATGATTCAGAAATATATTCCACCCAAGGTTTATCTATTGAGAAGAAATTATAAACATTATCTGAACACTTATCAATGTTGCCAAGAAGATATTTCATTTTAACTCTTTCTTCCTCGCTTTCATTATGCTTTTTGTGTTATGTTGAGATGTATTTGTGATGTATAATGTTGAGCATTCACCATATGTGGCACTAGTACCCACAAGTAATGCCGTTCCTTGATAGTGTGCAAAATTTTATTTTATTTAAGAATTAACACAATTTTAATCTATAATATAATTTTACAATAAGCACACAATGTTGATACATTTAACTGGAATATAAATTTTGTTATAATAAGTTAAATTATTGTCATAAATTTGAAGAAAACATTACTTATATTACTACCCTAATACATTGCCTTAATATTATAATACACAACTTCCTGACACTGGTATCACATTTACATTTGTTCATTTAAATGAAAAAAAAAAATTGCGATACTAAAAGTTTTGTTAACTATTTTTATATGAAACTAATGAGTAAGAATGCATCGATGGAAATATTTCATATTGAGCAGTATGAAAGAATCATGACGTTAACCATCGTGTATTTTGAATATTTCCAACTCTTTAACAATTCTCTTCCTTTCTTCTATCCGATTCCATTTGATTCGTAATTCCTCGTCAAAGCCATCAATCTCCCAGAGGACATTAAACAGATTTTCGATCGATGTCCTTCTGTCGGTAACGAGTAACAGTAAACTACTTTCGACGGGCTGCGTATTTCAATCAATCCGCTTCTTCCGCGGAGCCTCGTCGATGGCGTGTCGCAACTGTTCGCAATTTCTGCGAAATCGGTAAATTTACTTCAATTTCCCTTCAATCCCGGCTATCCATCGATTGCCATCCAACTCTCGATTCCAACAAACGATCATCCTCTCGAATCTTAGATTGGATAGACCTCGAATAGAACGGGGGAAATGCGCCGAGAGAGATCTTCCTCATTCTTCCGTCGTTCGTTCATCGTTCGTCCTGTCTAAATACACGCACGGCGGCCAATAACTTCGATACGTCGTATCGAGAATGATAATTAACGACGTGTACGAATTTTTATTATTTTTACACACATATACATGTGTATATGCTTGTTATGTAAATTTTCTTTCGACTTCGGCAACCAGCCGTTGAAATACGCGCGCAAAAACTTTCACAATTTTATTGAATAATGACTATCGCCGTTAATTAGGAATCAGGATACACATATTTCGCTGAATCGCCCGAGGGGGATTATTATTCTCGGTCTATCAAAAGAGTTAATGCAATTATGAGAGGGAAACTTGATTGTACACGTATTTCGTATACTATAATCTCGTTAATACGCAAGTTAATACTTTGCGTTGTTGCGCATATATGCACGTATGTTGCTAATTTATTTACCGTTTCTTTCGCATGCTATTTTGAACCTTTGATAATTCGAAAAACAGCACGTACGCGATATCTTAGATATTGTTTCGGCAACGAAATTCCAATTAGAAAAAATAGTTCTGACAGCGCAATCGAATATTCAAAAGTGTGAATTAACAAACTTTTTTTGTGTTTCATCTATCTTCGATTTATTCACGAAGCATCACCTCAAATAAACAAAATGATGTAGCGTTGAAAATAATCAATTCAAATTTAATAGGAAAATCTTGTCCATTATATCTTTCCAACATGTAACGTCGTTCAAATTTGAAGCAATCATCAACGTGCGTTGCAGTTTTGCTATAGTTTCAATCACTGGAAAAGTTGATATCCGTCATTTTTTTAAACTTTCGTAAGAAGCAATGAAAAGTCTAATTCGTGTGAACTGTTGAGCGTCAATTGATCATTGTCTTCTGAAATCCTTTTGTTCTTCTTACGTCGTTATTGCAGCTTTCGCTCCAGGCGTCTGTTCGAGTGTTGCGCTGTTACACACCGCGTCATACAACGCCAAACGTACACGTTCCACGTTATAATTATCGACAAATTACAAAGGTAGAAAAGTCCGAGCTGTCGGCTAGACTGTTCAAGTCCAAAGGGTCAAATTTATATTTCCACCGATCAAAAAATATTCTGGCCGTGAGAAACCGAATGCCAACAGGTATAATAGGAAAAAGAAAAATAAAAGGAGGAAAGAAATCGTAGGAAATGAAATTCAGCTAGACACCACGACAAGTCGTGGGCGTGAATAATCAAGAGACGAGGAATTTCCTCGAAGGTGCGAGGGGGGGGCAACGAAAGTTGGTGGACTTCCGCTGTCGCGACAGCAAATACCGATCGATAGGTACCGAAGCACGCGGACGCCATTTACGGCGTTCACTGCTGACGTAACATTACGTCAGGCATTACCGTAATGACACCACGCGTTGCTCGTCGGCTGACCCGTCGGAGAAGGACAACGCGAACGGTGGAAAGAGAGGCACGCCATGGGGGACTGAGCCCCGTTAGACAATACGTAATTAGACGACACAGACCATGAAAGGTGAAGGAGGTTGACCGAAGCGAGTGTGGAAGGAGGAAGAAGAGAAGCACGGGAAAGAAGGAAAAGGGACAAGAGGCCTTGACCGACTCTCTCTCTGATGCACAATTCCCCTCTAACGCTCAGATTGGACTCGTCCTTAAATATAAAGAAGACTAACTTCAATCTCCCGGCTGCGTCGCGGCGGCGGGACTATTCTGATTATTCGTTGGCTGGAACTCGGCTCTACGATGACTTTCCATCTTTCCATAAATACACCCGTGTGCGTCGAACGTTGTGTTATTTTCTTGAGATGTGATTTCTATTTTATATTTTAAAATTTTTAACATTTATATTTTTAAGTTTTAAATTTCATTTAGCCAAGTCACTGTATGCTTATAAAAAAAAAATCACACTTAACGAAACTCGTGTTGATGAAAATCAGATCTAACAAAATAATATTTATTTTTGCTGTGGCGGTAAGAGTGAAAAAATTTGTTTCATGTATGAAACGATAAATTCTGTGCGAGATGGAGCAGAATACACGTGAATATAAATAATCAATTTTGGAAGATGTGGTATTTTAAATTTCTTTTCTATACGTGACGTAATGAATATTTCAATGTGATAATTATATATCGTAGAAGAAGAATATCACGTTATAAATTATTACATTAAAGTATCGATCACATTTATATTTACATAAGTACTTTTATATTTTACAAGTATTTTCTGCAATTTATTTCGTCGCATCCATCTTTTTCTTCAAAATAAACATACAAATAATAATCTTGATCACTCGTTATTTGCTTTAATATTCACGAAGTTTCAAAGAAGTCGTCAATAGACAGCGATAACGAATTGAAATAAATTTAAATTCATCGGCAGGCTACTTCCGTGGCAGAGCGAAAAATGCTAAAACGCAGGAAAGTAACAGACCAAAAAAAGGAAAAAAAAAGCTCTAGCAATAAACAGTTTCCTTGCTATCTCCGCAAAAACGTATGAATTTGCATAAACATCCGCAGCCTGTTCATCCACTGTACAACGTAAACAAGATAAACAAATGCACAAGATCGAAAGCGTGAAAAACACTCGGTGCTTTTGTAACGTGAAAATTTATGTAGACACGCGTGTTATTAAAGGACGGACATAAATTCAATTTGTCGCGTTGCTAGTTTAACGAAACATCGTTTGTGCGACGTTGTGCGACGATGCGTGACATTTGTGACAATCGCGCGCGTTTAAAAACCGCGACGGAAGACGTTCGAAGTGTACTCGAAGTTACGTAAAAGGAGGAAATTACAGGCGCGCGTGTAATCGTCACGCAATGATGAATTCCTTTCTCGCAGAGCGTACAAATTTTTCTTTTTTTTTCTTTTTTTTTTTTTTTGCTCCACCTTATGATAAATAGTCTGTTTATACTGTCGCCGTTCAGTGCCTCTATTTATGAATCATTGGCCAGTCGCTTTCACTTCCTCCAACTGGAAGAAGCGTTTTTTTTTCTTTCTCTTTCTCTTTTTCTTTTTTCTTCTAAAAAACTCGTTAAAATAATTCAAGTCAAGAGCTCTGATTATTCGAAGCGACGAGAGAATAAGGGGGGAAAAATTCTGAATCATCTACCGAATCACTTCAATCAAACAATCGCGTATGCAATTCGACGCGTTCACGGTCTCGCCTCGTGCAGATACGGATCGATCGGTTGATATTTTTCTTATATTTTCAAAGTTACGACCCAAGTTTATCCGCTCTGTAATTTTTATCGCGGCCGCAATAAAATATTCCGTATCGCGCCAAGAGTTCTGTTTGCTCGAACGCGAACTGGAAACGCACGTTTCGATCCTTTCAACATTCCAGCGCGTTCAAACGGACACGCTTCAAGCTCGTTCAGCTTGTATTGCCTCGCAGGATCAATTTTTGTTAGTCAATCGTCGCTTCTTCACTTTCCTGCCAATTAATTATCGCTTACTCATCAATATTCGTCGCCGTGTATTTATTCATTAAATTATTTTCTACTTTTATATTTCGTCGCTCAATCGTCGTTTTCACGTTTGTCAACAATTATTAATTAACATCAATTATCATCTTCATCCCTGTCTATTTAATTATTATTTTCTACCTTTATACTTCGTTTCGTTGTTTCCACGCTTGTCCGTAATTGCGACAACGAAACCAACGTGAAACTAAAATGACGCGTGAGACACGAAACGACAGACGCGCGTTAAACGCGCCAACTGCGAGCAATAAAAAGGCCACGAAGGTGAACAGACGCGTGGACCAAGCACAGTCGTTAATACAGCAATCCATCTGCCGCGTAAACCCTAACGGCGCATCTCCCACGAGCACGGCTCGCAAAGCGTAAAAAGTCAATTTCAATTACGAAACCCCGCCCACGCGTGTTTCGCAATCGGTCGCCGTTAATAAACCGCTAATCTCTCATCGCTCGCTCGCGCAAATTCCTCTGCCGTTCGCAAAAAGTGCGAACGAGGACAGAAAAAAAAAAAAAAGAGAAAAGGAGAAACCGCGAGGTCGGCAAACCCGCGGGCGTTTGAAAATCGCGTGGCGTGCGCGCGTTTTCCGATCTGGCCCGACCCCGCCTTGGATCGTTAATCAGACACGCTTGGATCGAGGGACACGCGCGCGCGCGGAGCGGAGTGACGCGATCTCGAGCAGCGAGATCTCGGACCGATTGCCGGCTGGACAATGCATAATTAAAGAACGTAAATAACGGAAGGTGAAGGAGGCCTGGCCACCGCGGAGGTTCGAGAACGACGTTGGAGCGCAGCGAGGGAAAGCAAAGGAGGAGAGGAGAGAAAGAAAAAAAGAAGGCGGAGGAAGGGCCTTGACCGAACCGATGCGTGACCATCGGCTGTATAGACAACACAATCGGCCAACGAGGACTGATTCATTCAGCCAGGAATGTCTGTCCGTGTACCGTTACGCCGTGATCTTGCTGCCACGAGGATAAAATCGATCGATCGATAAGCCCGTGGAGCCGATAAACCGAGGCGGCTCTCGCGTAACAAAAACGCGCGCGGAGAATGCGCTGCGACTATTACGATTTTCCGGATTTTTTTCTTTTTGTTTTTCTTCTTTTTTTTTCTTGGTTCTTTTATTATCGAGAGTGACGAAAGGCGCTCGAGCTGAATTCTTAGAGTCGGCCACGCGGCGTGGAAGATAACGGGAAAACAGAGCGGAACAAAATTCTCGGACTCGTTTTTTACGTTTCATCGCGTGGAGAGAAAGAGCTAGATGCTCTCGGACGATGATAGGTAGGTGATAAATTAAACTTTTGTCGAGCATGCTGCAACTGCACTGGCCTTTTCGCGCGAATGAAAGGCAGCTGATGAAGTCAATAATGAACTCTAGTAGTAATGAAATTCACGTGTTGAAACATATTTCAAAAAAATTGACTGCGTACGTTCAGATTTTAAATAATTCCAAGAAGGAGAGAGATCAATCATTATTTTCATCGAAATTGGCGTCGCAGAGTGAGTTCGAGAATTCTAAAAATCCCTCGACTTTATTCAGATTAAAAGAGGAAAAATCAAACGACGACAGTTGCGAGCTTACAAATTGTAAATAACTTCTCCGTTTTTAAATTCGTTTCGAGTTTTATCAACGCGATCGCGGCCTGTTACGATTTCAGCACTTTCGCGCGGCGTTGCATGTACTTCGCGGAGCGATCTCCTAACCCGCAGAAACCTGGCGTGCAATCACTTCACTTCGCTTTCGATGCTATGATTTACGACGGCCGCGAGACAAAAATCCGACGCGGACGAAACAACGGTAGTCTATCAATTTATTAGCGGCGGCAAGTTATTAGCAATTACCCGCAACGGGAGAAAGTGGTTTTAATCGCGAAGACCTGGTTTTCGACCTACCTGGAGATTCTTTTTTCACACCGATCCCTGCCGAGATTGCCGAGGGAAACAAAGGAGAAGAACAACGGCGAGGAGCGCAGATGCCTGAATTATTTCCCTCTCCCCTCGCTAGAACAATACACCTGCATGCCCAATAATTTGTTTGTAATAACGATAAACCGCAGTCTCTGCTACGGTCTCACCGCCTCCGCTGGTGTTTCGTCGTTTTCACGGAAGCTATTAAATTACGCAACGAAGCGTCACTTCCTGGTTCTTGGCTCTTAACGCGAAAAATATCGTGTGTTTCGCGATATTTTTCCAAACGCCGCTACCTTTTCCTTTTCCTTTTCTTTTTCTTTTTCTTTTTCTTTTTATTATTTTCATTGTTTATTGTCGATTTAGCGTCGACCACTTGCGTGGATCATTAGCGACTTGGAACTAAATCTTAGAATTTATCGTAAAGGTTAGACTGTCTCATCGTTAGAAAGTGTATTAATTTTCAGTTGATGAAAACTTTCTTTTGCCCTTTTCTCCCTAGAAAAAAAGTCCTCCCAAAGAGTTCGAGGAACAGGCACAGAAGCAGCTGTTTTTCGTTAATGAATTATTTACGCGTTGCACTCGAAAGATATTGTTACGAATACCGAGTAGATTTCACGGAACACTTTGGCCCCCGAGCGGAAACAAAACGACTACCGGTCGGCGAGGGAACGGAAGTTGATCAATCGGGCGACGCCTTTAGTAAATTTAAATCTACTCCAACGTGAATTAAAATAATTAATACCGAGTCTTCCAAGTTTGCACGCCGAGTCGAAAGTTTGAAATTATTACCCGAGCTGCCTTCCAACTGAAGTAGCATCGACAACAAAATTTTAGGCATCAGTCGCAAGTTACAGATTTGGCAATAAAGCCAAGTTACAGACATGTATTTTACAAATTAAAAATTACAGAAAATATCTACTATATCGATTTATTAACATCATTGTTTGGTAAGTTACTGCGCTGATTGAGCTCTCAATATCAAAATCTTCTCAAAACAAACAAAATCGCCAGAGTATCGTTCAGTTAACAATCTGAATTCGCTAGCGGAAACTGGATCATTACAATTAAGAAGAAACAATTCCACACTCGCGAGCAACGTGGCGTATAAATTTCACGGATAGGCCATTAAACAAGCCCGTTGAATTAATTTTCAATGTGGATCGATTCGAGGAACATCACGCCATGACGTCTGCGAAGAGCGCGGAATGAGGCCTCTTCTGTCAGAAAGATCCTTGAAAGCTATCAGCGGCCCAGTTTCGTCCGAATCGTGCTGTTTTAATCGTTAAAATATCATTAGAAACGAGCAATGCCAAGTAGATTAATGTCAATGATTCGCCTGGAATTCCGGCAGAAGTTTCGCGTCTCTCGCGTGCCAGGCATTCAGATCTCTCTCCCTTCGTCCTATTTCTTTTTTCTTGCTCTTTCGTTCTCTCTCTCTCTCTCTCTCTCTCTCTCTCTCTCTCTCTGTCTCTTTCTCTTTCTAGTGGGACCAGTTGAACAAACATTGTTTTTCGAACGCCGCAGAAATATTATCGATCACTTCTCGACGTGTATCTCTCGAAGGCCATCGATTCGAGGCGAAAGTGGAGCACGAAGCTGAAAAATCGAACCGCTGGAAGATACGTAATACGAAATGAAGATTTGAAACTTTCGCAACGCGTAGGATGCACCGAGTCGCGAGCGAGTCGAATTTAATCTTATTAACGCGATTGTGTTTCCGGCCGAGCGAGAGGCGGAAAGTATCCTAGATCAGGTGGCTCCGGTTTCTGAAGGTAAGTCGAGCATTGTAATCCGAACAATTGCCAGGCTCCTTCGGACCAAGGATCCCAGTTCGGACTGAAGTTCGAGAACCGATCGCGAACCGCCGCTCTAAAGAGCGGGAAACGGTGAAAGGAGAAACTTCCAGTTGTGGAGAGAAATTGAAGCGTTCGAAGTAATCGAAAATGTGCAGAAACGTGAGCTCTCCGAAAGAGATCCGGCGATAAGCGGTATTCCTGCAATAATGTTGCGGTACTTCGATGGATTCGAGGATAACAATGGTATCTGCAGTGAGATAAACTGTACGAAAGGCATTATTACAATTATGCTTGCAACTAGGTGTACTTGTGAATAGATCAACCGTTTTTATAGTGTAAAATTATAGGGAATGCACGCGGAAATATCCAAAGTTCAGTACTTTCTCTGTGACGCTTAGCACGTAAAACAATTTTCCATTTTCAATTGTATTCTCTAAGGTACGGATTTGCAAAATAGAAATCTTGCGAATTTCACAACGTGTTTCGCCATATCCAAATGATTGACCGTTACCTTTTTTTCTTTTTTTATCACTGAAAGTGATTTTAGTGGGATTAACTAAAAAAATCGGCCTTCTTCAAGTGCAACGCTGATGCAACGAAAATTAGCGATTGGTTGATTTAAGTCGCGTGATTCGTGAGGGGGCGTGGCGTAGACCTCGAGTAGGAGTGGCGTTGTCTGGTACTGAGCGATATCGATTCAAATGTTTGCATATCATCAAGAAAATTTTATGGCAAAAAGGTCGTCTTCATTTCCTAGTCGGAACAGTTATTTCTGAGCCTTTCAGTGAGACGAATCGGGTACAAGTGCAGTTTTTTCTTTTCGTTCTCTTTGCAACAGATCCACTGTCACGAGTGTTAATTGTAGTCAAAGGCGAAGCAAAGTATGTTCCGTCTGGCGAGAAACGTTCGACAATGGTAGAAAGAGATGAGATAACGGTAAAAGGTAAAATGCAATGGAAAGTTGACGAGACGGAATAATACTTGTTAGTCGCTGGCGTTTGACTGCATTGTAACAGAGAACTTGGACGAACATGATCTTATCTTGGCAAGTGGCCACAAATCGAAGCTGAACGACTGAATTACAATTTGCACGTCCCGCGTATAGATACTAGAGAGGCTTGCGGTCGTTGAATTGCAACAGACACGCGATAGCCAAACGTGTGACTAATCGAATATTATATCCTTCGTTTCGTTATGAATCTGTAATCTGCGATCTCATGGTTTTCCGTCCAATTGATTGCGAGTGCGAGGAGAGTGTACTCAACTGAACATTTATTTTATTAGACTAACTTTATTGGAGCCTTAGGAGTTTTGTTAGAGTATTATGAGCAATAACATATTCATTTTGCATTGGCGTTGCACTCTGGATTACCACCACTAAAATCACTTTCAGATAATTTGAATATTTTAATTGAAGAAAACGGTATACAGTCATAAAAATATCGATCGTGAATCAGGCGACACGATCGTATAACTTTCAGAGACGAGTCGTCTTACCTGCCTACAAAGTGAGGAGGCATCGACAGTGTGGTTTTAATCCAGTGTGAAACATTTGACGAGAAGAATTATTTCGTACTTTCAGAGAGATTTTACACGCTTTCACGCTCGTGTTATAAAATCCATCTCAGTAGGATTTATGAAACTTTGACAGTGGAACCAGAAAAACTCGTTAAGATCGCGTCGTAAACAAGATGATTCGATTTTATAACGGGCGAACCGTATTAGTTACGAAAATTTCTCCTCGGGGTACAGAAAAAAAAAACAATTTAAATAACTTGGACGGTCCGAGTTCCCCAATATAGAATGGACAGAACCGGTTCCAGAAAAAGGGTCAAGAAACTTCGATAGATTCCTGTGGGTTATTTTTAGAAACGTAAGGGCGACTATAAATTCGAATATCGAATTCCTAATAACGTTCTCAATGTCATTCACAATCATTGGAATTTGCTGTTTCGTTTCGTTTAAACTCGTTCCAACAGCCATTTCGGTTGCACGCTTATCTAGTTTCGATCGTGTCGTGTTGTAAATTTTGTAAAATCAGTCCTAAAATCCCGGATTATTGTAATAATTATACAAAACTCTCGTTCGTAAGTTTTTGGACATTTGGTGCAACTCAATCAGAAATTAGTTAATATTCCTTACGTCGTGAGAAACTTTTCTTTCCTTTACTTTTGATCCTTTATATTTTGCCAAAACTGGGCAAGTTTTAAACTTACCTGTTAAATTCAAACTAAGAAACATATCTGTACATTGCACAGACTTCGATTATTACTTTGTTTAATTAAAACAATGGAATATCTGTGAAACTGATACACTTCAGTACATGTCGATCGCTTATGATAAACTGACGGAAATAAAATTTACTAAAAATGATTCGATCAAGAATCCGACATCGACCGGTTGTACGTTAAAATACTCGTGTTCCAGCTTAATTTCCCCTCGATTTCAATTTCAATTTCCTAGTTTTCGCTGCCAAGCGTACGATTCAAGAAATCGCGACCGAACTTTCCTTCTCAGAAAAGCGTAGAAAGCGATGATCAAACGAGACGCTGCTTGTAATTCCGAACGAAATGATCACGATCGAGCGTAGCGAGACGTACCTCGGTTCGTGCCGGGGCACGTAGTACATATTTCCACGTGTTTCACGAGCCGTTCGAAGCCATCGCCAGCGAAAAGCACCTGCGCTCCTCGGCGACGAACGCGTCGTTCACGCGGCTCATACCGATAATCACGTCGACAGCCAACCGAACAGAGATGGAAACTCATTCCCACGCGTGTTGTCGCTTTGAAGAAGAACGGCTTACCTGTATCCTCTCCTCTCCTTTCCACTCCTCTTTCACCGGCCAGTTCGAAGCGGCGACGATCCGATCGATCCTCCGCAATAGCTGTTTCGTCATGGCGCCACGCATGCCTTCGGTTTCTCGATTGCTCGCGGTGGCCTCGCCCTTAAGAACCTACAACGACGTATCGTATAATTAGAATCGTGATGGAAGCGTCAAGAGAAATAATGGCGTTTTATGGTCGCAGCTGTCCCGTACAACATGCTAAACATCGATAAGACGCCGAGCTGATCGTAACGGTTTAACCTTCTGTTGGTCAGATCGTTTCTTAATTGTTAAAGGGGAATTTTTGTTGAGTAATTCGTGAAATTAAAGTAGGCTTTCCAGTGGCTCGCGAATAGTTGTTACAAAAGAATTTTATCACTGGAAGTGATTTTAGCAGGGGTAACCCAGGAAATCGGGCCTCTTCAGGTGCAACGCCGATGCAACGAAAATTAGCGATTGGTTGATTTGGGTCACGTGATTCGCGAGGGGGCGTGGGGTAGACCTCGAGTAGGAGTGGCATTGTCCGGTACTGAGCGATCGCGCCTGTAATTTGTTTTTTATCGATCAAATGTTTGCGTATCAATAAAATTTTATGGCAAAAAATTATTGTAATTATACTGGTTAAAGTTTGAAACCAATCTGGAGATTTATCGTAAATGTACTTTACAATATCATTACTATTAGCAAACTGCGGGTTGTTGTGCATTTTGAAATTTCTACAAACATTGAAGAAATGGAATCAAAATAGAAAATAATCGTTTCTTCTGTGCGTTATTATTACTAAACACTCTTCTTTGGATATATTTCGTACATGTGCATCACTTCAAATTTTCCATAAACACATAAAAATTCGTTTAATTATTGGATATTAAGATCTATGGGTAATTTCAATGCTTTTGTGAAGCACATGTATTTTCTACGAAGCATTAAATGTAAAATAATAATTTCTCATTGAAAAAACTTGCATCGATTTTGATTAAACGCTGCAAGGATGGAATTGAAATTGAAACAGATGTTCCCGGAGTACGAAAAACCGGGGCGTTGAAAACCGGAAGTTTCTCTTTACTCGACGATGACCGATAGCCGCGAATCGGGCGTGACACGGACTTTCCGCCGCGTACAAATTAGAACGAGGCCGCGACTTTCCCTTTCTTCTCGAGCCGGCGTTGCAAAAAAAAAAGAAAAAACCTAGATTTCGTCGCGATCCAATGGAGCACTCCAGTGGCAAAAATAACGGATGTGAACAGGGTGCGAGCGGTGATTTATCACACGGACGTAAAAGTTGAAGCCGCGTTGCCGGCCGCTGGTAAATTAAAATGCTCGCATTTTCGCGAAAATCTTACAAAATATAATTCCCAGCGTTAAGTGTAAGCGTTTTTGCTCTTATTCTCGGGCATCTAAAGTTCGTGTCTAAAAATAAACCACGAGATAAAGATATTCGGTGAAAAATATATGTTAATCTCCCGTCTCTCAGATTAAACGTTAAATTTTTGTAATTATTAAGAGACGGCTGCAAAGAGATGGAAAATATGATTCTCGTCTGTTCTAGAGGAGCAATCATATTTTTGTAATTCGTCGTCGTTGAAGCCGTCTCCTTTTATTTTTAGAAATAAATACGCGTCCTTTTCTTTGTTGTCGAATATTATTTGATGAGAAATATTGATTTATTACATTGATTTATTTATCGGTTTATTTTCAAAAGTACGAATTATTTATAGCCACCGTAGACACGAAAGATAATAGAAAGTCAACGAAATTGAGATATCCGCTGTTCGACGAACCTCTGTTAAATCCTCTTTTCCTAATTCGTTGGAGGAACTTTGAAATTTACAAAAAATGCGAGAGAATCGTTAACGAACGTGTTGGAAGTGCCTCGTCTCGATCTCGCGCGTGTTAAAGTTCCGCGCGTAAGAAACATCTCGGCTGCCCGTTAAACCGCGAAAGAACGATTGAGTTGTAAAAGTTACGTTGCATAATCAACGAAAGATTTCCTGCCCCTCGGACACCGGCGCGCGCGTTTTACTAGCTCTGAAACGCTCGCGAACCTATCTCGTAAAAGATAACGACACGATCGTTCGAAAAGTATCTCTGTGTAATTTAACGTAATAAAATTATGGCAACAATGCAAAACAAGGCGGAAGAACATTGGCTAAGATAAGAAGAACAGGAAAGGCGGGGAGCGGCTAACGTTTTCCTTTTCAACGAGTTTAATATCCCGAGATTGCTATCTTAACGACCCTGCGAACCGGGATCGCGCGCCAAAATGAAAATTTCACTGCGGTTTTTTCTTCTCTCTCTCTCTCTCTCTTTTTCTTTTTCTTTTTCTGTTTCTTTTTCGTTCGTTCTCGCATAACGCGCGCACGTCCATCGCTGGCGAGCAACTTTCTTCGTTGGCGAGCTGCTCCTGTAGCTGAATGTAGCCGCGTTCACGCACTAATTATTTTAGATAAAAAGTCGAAGATATCCGACGGACGCGCGCTGCGAGAAAGGAAGAGGAACGGAGAAGCTTTCGCGCGTTTACGTATAAAAACTGGCGGAACCGTTCTCTTAAACTGCGCTTCCTCGAAATTGGACTTTTTTTTTTTTTCTTTTCGTGTACCAAACGATACGTTTCTCTTCTTTTTTTAGTTACTACCAGTGTATACGAAACGCGTTAGTTGCATCGGAGTAACATTGAAGTGTTTTGAGTAAAATTCTTCGCGAGTGGTTCTCACTGGCGAAACTTGGGGGAAAAGTGCAGGTTAAATTTTGATCGGAATAACGTATGTGTTTTGTAAGTAAAATACTGTAAACTTTCACGTTCCAAAATCGTAACACCTGGGCTTATAGTGCGCTTTAGGTCTCTGTGCGAGACTTACGATTCCGACTTGCACTGTTTTACCAATCGAAGAATCGTAGGATTGAGAAAACTTAAACAAAGACAAATTAATTTCAGTCCTTGGTGCATTTAAGAAAATAAAGAATCCATAAATGAAGAAATTAATTGAGACTTGGAACTCGTCTTCCCCTTAATTTACTTACTTTTCTTTTGAAGTACGAGAAATATACAAAAAAGTGTTAGTTTGTTACAAAAAAAAAAAATTCCAATGAAACAAAGTTCGATATTAATTAAACGTACTAAAAACTGGCAAGCTGGTTTTCGATCAAATCGCGAATATTGAAAAATATTTCACAGCGCAGCAACACAAAATTAAATCGACTTCTTTGACCAGAGACTTTTCACGAGGGGCAATGTTTCCTCACAAACTAAACATATTTATAACTAATATCCAAACTTAACTGATTTGAATATTTACTTTAAATTTCTTCACAATGACGAAAAGAAACGGAATCTGTCGCGTATCAATTACACATCGTTTAATCGACGAAAGAAATAAAAAAAAAAAAAAAAAAAAAAAAAGGAAAAATCGGAGAAATTGTTCGACATTATCGTGAGTCACCGATTCGAGACGAATGGCTCCCGATAACCACGCCTCTTTAATTTATTCAGCCGGCCGCGGAGAGAATGCAACTTTCTTGCCTTCGTTAAGACGGTTTAAATCGAATATGATAATTTCACGCGGATATTTCACGTAACGCTGGCCAGTCCAAGTGCGAATCTTTTCTTTTTTTCACGCGCGTGCATAAATTCACGGAGCAAGGAAGAAGGAGAGAGAGAGAGAGAGAGAAGGAGAGATAAAAAAGCAAATCAAGTGTACACTTTAGATTATCGCACGCACTTTCTAATCGTGTTCTCGCAGCGTGAATTATGCCGGCTGTCGCGCAACGTGCACGAGACGATTGTCTGCCTTTTGTAAAAGGGCACCGCGTACACGATCCCTCCGCTGATATTAATAAGCGCGGTTGCGAAATGTGCGACGATTATTTCATTACGTAAAGCAGCCGCACAACACTTCCTCCCGTGTCAATCACTCTTCCAGAGAAAAAGTTGCTGGCCAAGAAGTTTCGTTCATTGTCCCTCCGTATGGAACGCGATGGAAAATTTACTCTTACAAATACCAAATTGTCCAATATTTTCGATTATTGTCGCTGTTAATAATGACCGCATAGTTGGTTTATTGAGAAATATGTCAAATCTGATAAATAATCTTGTTTCAATGTCACTTTACGAATGAAGACGAGTGTTTCAGTATGGCACGGTTGATAATGAGAGGAATATATCAAGATGAAGGTTTTTTAAAAGCTGTTTATAGATCGACAAAAGTTTCGTAAAAGCAAGAAATATAATTATATAGAAATAATAAAAGGAAGAATGATTTGCACTCTTCGAATTTAACCAGTTCAACAAGCCTCCCAAAAGACAAATTGATCAACTCTATCTTTCCTAATAATCGCCAATTTTATGTTACCCAGACACGTAGTTCGATATCTCGAAAAAGAAATGTGATTTTAGCAAAACGATTTTCTATTCGTCACAAAGATACGTCGTAAGTAATTTTAAGTTCCAGAAAAAATGGAAGAAGATACTATCTATAACTTTGATTCTTTTATGCATTTTAATTCGTAGAATTGATCGACATATATTCAGTTTTCACATTAATGCGCGTGTCTGTTTTTTAGTGCTTCCTTATAATAATATAATAAAAAGAAAAAGAAACTCTGCTCACTTAGAGACATTAATAATTCAATTTATCGAAAATGAGACTCGACTCGAGTATTTTTTTATTTAATTCTCATCGAACGGACCAAACGTGTCAAATATTCACATATCAAGTATCGTCACGTTAAATATTTGGTTACAGTACAATATTCGACAATTTACTTTTCTCGTTCCTAGTTTCGTAAATAATGTGCGATCGGTTGTTCGAGTCAGTGAACGTTGGCACACGTGGCAAAGAGACAAAATGATCGATCAACGACGAGTGAAATGACCCAAAGGACCAAAACAATGCGGGTTGCCGTTGTTGTGCGTTCAAACACGCAACAACGAACCATCAGTTGACAAGAGTTGGCGCAAGCAGAACGACGGATGATCGAGAAACGAGAAACGAGAGGAGAAAGAGAAGGGAAAAAAAGACCACCAATGGTGTCTCTCGTCTTGCTATCTTTTTCGAAGTGGTCGTAATTATGCCGTGAATTCGCCGACACTGCGCTCAGCAACGTCGACTCTCTGTTTATGGCACTCGGTTCGTTAAAACTTTCCTCGAAATGAATTCCGAGCAAACGACGTTGACTTACGCAACGATCAAAAAACGATTGTACCCTCGTTTTGTGACTCGGTTTTAATGTCCGGCTCCCTCGTTCCCTTTAGCCGCGCCGACCGAGAATTCCTGTAATCTTTTAATCTTGAACTTTCACTTTTTCCCCCTTCCTTTTCTTTTTCTCATCCCGCTTTTACGTTAGACCAGTCGAAACGGAAAAGCCAGGATACATCGAGCTGTTTTTTGAAAAGGCATCGCTCGACCCGCTGATGATCGAACGAGATCGGCGGGAAAATTGGAAGCCGCGAGAACCACGACACATTGACAGACGTGATGTTCAACGTGCTTCGAGTGAGCCATTCATTATTTATTTAAAAAATAGAGAGAAAAACTCGCGTGGCTCTGCACGTGAGAAAGTTGGATGTAAATTCTCTTTCTCTGGAAAAATTTGTGTATTTGCTCGTTCAAAGTGAAATTTCCTCAAGCTCTCGTCTATTTCGATTTATTGCTTATGAGTATTCTATTGTTGTATTGTTGTGTTTTAAAAAAATTTTTAGATGCTCTTACATCGAGACTTTGAATTGCAAATTTTTGACAGTGAACTACAAAAGTTTCTTAAAATGCTTTCTGCGGTACTGTGGGTACACGTAAGCTCACTTAAAGCTACAAGAATTTCCTTAAAAGACATTTACCGTAACGTCTGCCTTATCTTGACATGTTTCAAACTTGTCCTATTGTATATCTATGTACATCGAATCAGAGAAACTTCACTTTAAAAAATCAATTTCGATAGCAAAATTTGTACAGAAATCCATAAAGACCTGAAAACCTGTGACCTTTAATTTATTAATCTGTAAGCTCGTAAATTGTCTAGAAACAACGAAGGGAAACTTCTTCAAAGTCCCGAAATAACGACCGTATCGATGAACAACGTAATTATTTCCGTTACGAGGCACGCACACGCGCCAAACAAACGACAAAACGAAAACGAGTCGAAGTAATTATCACGATTAGCCGGGTATTTTTTTTTTCTTTTTTTCTTGCTCGCTTCGACCGCGGCGAACGATCGGCACAAAATGTATAAGTTAGAAAATTGCCAACAGGCTGGGCACGCGATAATTGTGCGGTTGCACAACGGTCGTTAAAGGTTTTTCGCGAGTTGCCTCGTTCGTTTCGTCGAAAAAAGAAGGAAAGAAGAGAGAAGGAAAAACTCGGGCGAAAGAAAACGAGAATGATTTTCCATTTCACCGAGCACCGCCGCCTCTGCGCTCCACGAAACCGTTTTGTTTCCTCTGGCCACCGGTACCGATCGAGCGCGATTCCATCGGCTGTCCGCACCGTGAATAAAAATGTCCCGAACGCGAAAGTTGCCGGGTAAACGCCTAACGACGCTCGAGATTCCACGTTGTCCCCGATTCGCCTCGAGACCGTTGCAAATGACAGATGTTAAATACGTCCAATTACCAGCGGGGAAAGAATCGAGGTGTATCGGAAGGAAATTCGAAATATTCAGCTGGCTGCTCGTTATGAAACGAGATGACTAGGTTGGCCAAAAAAGTAACTGCGTGTGCAAATTTTATAAGAAGCTCTGCTTTATATCGTTTATTTCGTTCAAGTGCGAGCAACGTGGTTTCGCTTTTGAAAAAGTTTTTTTTATCTTTTTTCGATTAAACAACGACTCGATATCCTCGTCGGCGGCGAAACTTAACAAACCAATTCTGACGGGCTTGGGACGTTCAGGCAATTATTTACCAGTTTGCGCAGCATATTTTTCTTTTCCTTTTCTAGTAGCAGTGCAACAAAATGTACCTGTTCGACCTTCCATTTTGAAATCGACGCCAAACAAATAATCGTAATAATTTGCGGCTTAAAATGAGGTTAATTACGTTTCAAGATACGTGTGTTGATCTATTAAAAAGAAGCAAGAGGCAATTACTCTTCGGCCAAGCGAAGGTTCGTTTCTTCGTCGGCAATTAACTAAAATCGAACCTGAAACGTGCAACGAGAAAAGATAACGCAAAAGTGGTTCGAGCGATTTAGACGCCAATTAAGGACGATCCAAATTTCATAAAATTCAGGTCGACGACGTAATAAAGATACAATAAAATTAAGCGAATCCTTGAGATTTTCGTTTATAATGATAAAGTTCATTTGGAAAGACATTGAATCTCGACGGATTATGAAAAGTGACGAGTCGTTGGAGAACGAAAGAAACGCATGAATACACGTGTATTTGTTTAATGGCTCCAAACCTAATGTGATGTACGTGTTTCTCACCACGTGTTTCTGTGTTTCTTCCACTCACGCGATTTCCATAAATATTTGTCAGATAAACGTTCGACAAACATCGTTCGGGAAGACGAGAATTTTGTAACATTAGTAGTACCGATACGTTCTCAGATTCGTTTCCAGACGCGATCGATCACGATGATGACACCACGTTGTACGTCATACAAAATCTTTTACATAACAAGCGCAATCACTTGGAATGAATCTTCATCGGTGTACGAGTAACACGCAGCAACGAGATGGAAAATTTCGAAACCGTTTTAAAGTACATTTAACTCCCTAAAGTCCCCAAAGTCGCTGTGCCCGTTGTATCGTCCAAAGGCGATACTAACACATTTTTAATTTTTTATTACGCGTACTGTACAAAGGTGCAGAAGTTCTTCCAATAAAAGTAATATTTCACATAAACGTTAATAAAGTACACGTGAAAAATAAGACGAAAGCGATGTACCAATGTTTTCTTAAATCTCATTTCATTCTCCTAACTGTGTGGCGAAATTACACTCCATGCTTCTCCGTGTTACTTTTTACGATTATCGACTTTCACTTCAAATATCAAAGTATCAATGTATCAAGGTTTTGATCCCTTCGAAGCAAAACTTTTGAAAATTACGAATTCGTCTTTTTTATCTCTGTGTCGCAACGTAATTTTGTGTAACTCTCTGGCTGCGAGTTACACAAATCTGTTTTTACTACGGGAGGAATTTG
>KQ435732.1:2959969-2972141 GCA_001276565.1 Melipona quadrifasciata | reverse complement strand
GAGTTAACTAACCGAAATCCCGAAATTGCGCCGGGGGCGACGCTCGCGGGATTTGGCCCCGAGGTGAGACGAGGAGCGACGTGTGTTTTCCCAGGCCGAAGCGGCTACTTTTCCCAGCCCGGGAAGGAGAGGCATTTCCTCTCGTCGTCGTTACATTGTCAGGAGGAACATTTGCATTGACGTGGCAAAGCGCCGCAAATGGACAGGCAGCAGAAAGTCGCGAGGCGTTGGCCTGTCGTTTAAAAGTAACTTTACGGTGCGCGCCGCCGCAAAAAGATCTGGTTCACGTCGTTCGCGTAAAAAGCGTTGCAATAGCCGATAGCCGGGGCCGAGGCGGAGGCACCGGAGTGAAATGTGGCATAGCGGAGTCGATAACAACGAGCACAGGCACACCGGGGACCAGGACTTTCACGCGCGTCCTTCGAACGGACATGTGCTCCTTCGGCGTTGCGCGCACACGCGGCTCCGCCGCTCGCCAAAAGCTTCCCTCTTATCGTTCCCGTGCGACACTGCCCCTTTTTTTTTAAACTTGCACAGAGTGCCCTCTGTAACTGGCCATAGAAATCATCTACGATCGATTCCAAAGAAACGAGAGTCGCAAAGAAGAAATGAAACTCGTCCGTTAAAGCCTCGAGTTTCGAAGATTTATCAGATGTTTATCACTCGAATTTAGTTAAACCGCGCAAAAGTGTATAAAAAATCTGGGATGGAATTTTTCCCAATTTCGAGGAAATAGGATTCGTTAAAAATCGCCCTGGAAAATTAAAAATTTCCTCGAGAATGAAGCATTTTACAAAAATTTCTGATTTAAAAATATATAATAAAATATGTAATATGAAAAGATAAGTTTTAGTATAAATAAATGAGAGCAATTTTAGTACAACAGTGTGGTATGAAAAGAATTTTACAAGAGTTGAATTTTCAAGCCAGATCCTTTCGAAAACAAGAGCTTCGGTGAAAAAAATTTTATTCTTTCCTCTCGACTTATTTTTCGTTTTCACGTAGAATCACCTCCTACCCGGTTGTACCGCTAGTTACGAAACACCCTGTATCACTTATCTCCGGCTGTTGAGTTCGAAATGTTGCTATCGTTCCCGCCATTGAATAATTGCACCCGTAGACCGGTCTATCGTGCACGTTTCTTGGTAGAGAGGATTTCGAGATTGGAAGAACGAAAGAGGTGTTTTCGGTGGGAACTGATAAGGATGTTTGACGATTGAAGGAGATATAATATTTAACTTTACATCCGGTGTTAAATCGTTCGTGACTTTTTGATTATATTTTCGCGTCATTGGGCTGTTTGTGAGTTCGAGAAAGTGAAGAAATTTGTGTAACATAAATGCTTGGATCAATGCTGAATCTACATCGATACTGATTTTTTCTACGATGCAATACATAATGTGTGTAACATTTATGATCAATGCAATATTCGTACAATTATGTTCCTACACAATTACCAATATTATACTTTACACGATACATGTTTCAAAACTCACAACACTGAGAATGTTAATCAATTAAGTTTAATTATTTCGATGTACATTGAAATTTGTGTTTGTAGATCAAAATCAATCTCTACCAATCTTTAATTACCAACTACCAAAGTTACCAATTTTGTACGATTTTCACTTTGGACGACACACGTTTCAAAATACGCAACACTGGGAATATTAAACAATTAAGTTTAATTATTTCGATGTACGTTGAAATTTGTGTTTGTAGATCAAAATCAATCTTTACCAATCTTTAATTACCAATTACCAAAGTTACCAATTTTGTACGATTTTCACTTTGGACGACACACGTTTCAAAATACGCAACACTGGGAATATTAAACAATTAAGTTTAATTATTTCGATGTACGTTGAAATTTGTGTTTGTAGATCAAAATCAATCTTTACCAATCTTTAATTACCAATTACCAAAGTTACCAATTTTGTACGATTTTCACTTTGGACGACACACGTTTCAAAATGCGCAGCACTGAGAGTACCAATTAATTAAATTTAATTATTTACATGTCATTTCCGCGACTCGCATCTACGTTCAATGATTTTTTGAAAACGCGTGGATACCTTAACTCGCGCAGATCGATATCTACGACAATTTGCCAAATTAATCACGAACGCGCGCATTAATTGCCAAAAAAGATCGGTGAAAAAGAAAAGAGAGAGAGAGAGAGAGAGAAAAAAACGAAGCACGCCGCAGGAGGATGGTCACGACTTTTATCGTGGAACTTTTACCAAAATCGAGACCGATCTCGATGAATCACTGCATACCGAGCTCCGGGGATCGCTCGGAGCGCTCTCTCGTTCCGTTCGTTATTCCGTAACGCAGGCTGTGAAACAGCGTCGCGCCGGACAATCGCGCGCTCTCCTACGCGGTGGACGTTGTAATCGTAAAATATGGGGCGTCGTGGCCGCGGAATCCAAAGTGAAAAGTTATTGCTTGTCGTGCTGCTCCGGTGATTTTGAATGGGGCTAGAGTTGAACGATTGGAATAATTACGGCGCTCGATGCTTGAATAATTCGAGGGCCGTGTTATTACGCGCCGCAGCCTTGCGGTTATTTATAGATCGGCTCGCAGATCTATTTGCCTCCGCGATTCCTGACCGGAGGATCGTCCGTTTTGTCAATGATTGCGATCACCGCTGGGGAAACCTCGCCGTTGATTGTGTCCCTTTCAACCGATACGCGCGCCATCTCGAATAATTTCGCGACGCGACGCGACCAACGATTTCTCTTTCTGTCGATTTAATTTGAACGTCTACGCGCGCGTGGACGCGCGTAGGTGTGCATCGTGGAATGAAAAGTTGGCGGGATATTTACGATTGCAACGAGAAATCCATCTGCAAGCGGTTAATCCGTTTAACTGTTTGCGACTTGACGAATGGCGCGGTGTTATTTACGAAAGACTAGTGAGATTAATCTTGCTTTCGCTGTTTAGCGTCGCTTAATCCGTTTGACTTTGTTTCCTTAAATTCGAATTAATATCTTAAAATACAAAACATTGCGGTCGACTCACCAAATTATCGCATTGTAGTGTTAAAAATCAACACGTTTGTCTCGATATAAAAAAAATTATCGTCACAGTTTGTTTCATTTTCGCAGGAAAATTGACATTACGTTTATAGACAGAGACTTTCGATTGAGTTTTGACTGAGTTGCGTGTGTATCGCATTTTATAATAGGTGTAACGTGACGAGGAAAGACGATCCTAGAAAGCTCGCGAGTTAACCAGTCCGGTGACCGCATTGAGAATTCACGTCACTTAACAATTACCAATTTCACGCGCTCACCTGCAACCGCCCACGCTAACATTAAAGTTGACCGGCATCGAGATACGCGAACGATTTTGAATGTCGAGCCTGTTATTACCGATATCATTTATCGAGCTTTTTACAGCGTACAAGCAACACCGAAAGTACGTCTCTTTGCAGCTCGCCGTTACAAACGAGCTAATCACTGCCAATTTCTCTTAACTAACTTTGCAAACCATAGTAATTGCTCGGCCGACTTGTCGAATTTCCGTATCTAAAAATACATAAATGCGAAACACGAAGCTGTGATTTTCTAGTTTCACGAATTTCCATAAGAAGTTGATGATATTTGTTAAGAAAGTTGTCTCATGCGCCTTTTAAAATGGCAATTTTTATTTAATCGAAATGACATTCTACAGTTCGAGCACGTCCAAGTAATTTCATTATTGTTTTATACTTTCAAAGAGAAAATGTGTTTCAAATGTAAGTAAAAATATAACAACTTTCCTGAGCGACTGTAATAGACAAACGTTTTTAAAAAATTTCCAAAGTGTTACATAAAAACTGACACATAAATAAATACAAAACATTGTAGCGACACATTTGTCCAGAATAATTACAGGATCTTGTATCAGATTCCGGGACGGCATTGTCATTACGTAACAAAAGATCTTATCTCTTTAATTACGATGAAAAAATCGAAAAGGGAAAGAACCGCAGCATCGAATTTTTGAAAATTGTCGTCAATTGATACAGTAAACATTTCCATTTCTGAATGAAAGGACCGTGACTGCAGATCCTGCGTTGATCTAACAGCGGCACGATTTAGAAGCAACAGTCACGGCAGAGGGGACTTTAAGAAATAGTTTTAAAAAAATAATAACTTTGGAAATTATTGATAATTAAGAAAAAGTTTTTTTAAAGTTTATATAGTTTAATAAAAACATTAATTTTGTAAATCAAAGATTAATATATGAATTATATAATTTATATATATATATAAAATTAAAGGATTAGTTATTATTGTTATTTTCTTATTTTAAGCCTCGTTCAGGCTCAATATCGTTAACGAGTGGCCAAATTGAAAACTGAATAGTAAGAATCGACGTGCAACAGCTGCACGCTAATTGACATTGCGTGCGGGATCGGATTCAGTTTGCAAATATACGTGCGTATATGCACAGAGGCGAGTTGGAACGGCAGTAGCCACGTTTGCCCGGCGAATAATTATTAGCCTTAATTAGGAAAAGCACATTTCGTGACTGCGATTTTTCACACTAATCTCGCGAGTTTAATGCCCAGTGAAATCGCGAAAGCCGATCGGATTTTTCAGCACGCGAAGGATGAAGATGGAGTTAACGAAGATGTGTTTCTACGACTGTGTTGCACGAACGCGTGCATTTTCGAGTTCCTCCACAGAATATCAATCTTCAACTGCAATTAATTTTAATTATTTTGTAAATGTTTATTTCTTTCTTTTCTTTTTTGGTGTTGAAGTTTGGTTATTTACCTTGGACGAATATAATTGCATCAATTGTTATATTGACATCGTGTTCGTGCAATCGATACTCAATAATTTATTAAACACGTTCATCAACGCTCGAGGAAATCAGAATTTCTGATTTGCAGCGTAATTTATGCAGCCCGTTAAATGGATCGTTTCACTGATGATGAATTTAATTACGCCCACGGTCTTAAATGACATTAAAATAGGGGAAAGGTATTACATCGACTCTAGTAAACTCTGCTTGTGACAATTTTCATTTTCTGAGTAAATAAGTTTTTCAGATGACGAGAACTATAAATTCCACGTGAACAGTTGGAAAAAGAATGATATGTTACGACGTTGTTAATTTGTTTCATTAAAATAAGATCAACGTAGTACTCTGCTTGAAAGTTCTACTATTCGATACCGTTGAATATACGGCGGAGTTCTGAAATAATCACTCTGAAATTCTGAATCACTCGATCGTACAGCAAGAATAATACATTCGCGGCGACGAGGAAAATTTTCGTGAAATTTCGCTAGCACCGAATTTTTACTGATTTTCGGTAATCGAACCGCGCGAGATAAAAAAGTTTCACGCGAATCACGCGCAAATAACTGCACTACATTCGACGCATTATCGTGGCTCTCGAGAGACGCAACGCGTAAGGAAAGATTAAAAGCTAGTAATTTTCAACGAGAGATTATCTTTCTAGACAGAAATAGTAAGCTTGACACGTTTCCACAATTGATACAATTAATTTCAAGCAGTTAAGTGACCGAAGTGTCACGAGAGACAACGCGATTCTCATTTCCAACGCGATAACGTTATCTGGATGTTTATTCTAAGCAACGAGACTGTAGAAACTATCTCACTTTGTTAAGGGATATTTCACGTACAAGTTGGTTTTAGGAACGTTTCGTGAAATTGTCGTCTGAAATTTATTTTCTTTTTTTCTTCAGACTATCACCACGATTTGAAAATTGTGATGCAAGTATATATTTCACAAACGTCATAAAAAGAACTTAAACAGTCATTACATCAGTAAGGTTTGTAAGAGTGGGATCGTATTTAACATTTGCTAAATGCTTAAGATGCCATTCACGCTCTGTATACTAATTCTTTGCTAAATATATCTCTCTAATAAATATCTTCTATGTACAATTTCAGATTGACTTCAGGCTTTATCAGTCAATGTTGATAAAATTTTGAAATGTCTCGCATAATCTATAATACTTACATCCGTCAAAGCTCTGTGACGAATCGTTGGATACTTTTGCAAACCACTTCACACACTAGGTTGGCCAAAAAGTAACTGCGTTTCTTCGCGTGCAAATTCACGAGCAAAACAAAAACTTATTAATATATTGACCATTTTGTTTGATTACCTTTTGCCAACTTCATGATCTCTTGTTTAAAAAAAGTTCTTATCTTTCTCGACAAAAAAAAAGTCCTCCCGTCAGTAGTGAAATTTTCCTCGCCATACGCATCATTTTTGATGACCTTTCTTTTCCTTTAGCAAGAATAACACAAAATTTCCCCTTAACAAAGACGTATCCTTTTTTATTTTGAAATCGACGCGAAACGAAATCGTGCATTTTCTTCTTCTAAAAAACAAGCTCGAGCAATCAGCTGTCACACTGCGCAATAAATTTGCAATCTAAAGTGAAGTTAATTGGTCTGTCTGTTGAAAAAATGCGCAATTGCCAATATTTTGAACCAACTCGATACCTGTGTACCGCCTCGTCGACGCTTGCCAATAGTAATTTCAAAGAAAATATAACAAGTCCGTATTGTTCGCCGAGGGAACGTAACGCGTCAAGAGAACCCGCTCACCTCGCTTGGCAATTACAAGGAAGATTCGTAAATGCGACGCTACGAGCAACAAACAGCCTTTAGCACGGCTATTTACATTATTGTTAACGAGCGTCTTGACAAACTTTCGATCCGAAACAAAGAGCCGTTGATTTGCCTATCTCGTCTAATTATAAAGCGGAGGAACGCGCGACTCAATTTAACCCTCTCTCGGGAATCAGCCTCCCACCGACCTAAACCTCTCCTTTCCCAGAGTTCTTCTCACGATCTCACGTTGTAAGGTAACACATGTGCGCAGCCTTTCCGAAGCTGAATCTCCCATCGACATGAGAAAACGTCGTTCGAGACGAACGAGAAACAGGAACACGGAGCGCGTCTGTTAACGATGCAGCAAACAGGAAAAAACCGCAGTGGAAACTAAACATCGATAAAAAAAAACCTTCGTTTAATTCGTATAACCGGAGAGAGAGAGAGAGAGAGAGAGAGAATGACAGTCACTCCGATAAACACCGAAGAAAATACCGCGCGATATCATAGCGGGGTATAATTATTCGGACGATAGCGGGACTCTGATTTTGCTGTTGACGCGACGTACGATTGCTTCTTAAGGCGACTATTTTTATTTTAACCTCTTTTAAGCCGCTTTTGAAACTGTGCGTCTACATTGTGTCGCTAGAACGACGCGACGACGATTATACTTAGAGTAGCTGCTGCGAAATTGAATTATAAATTATAAAGAAATAATGTATATATAATTTATAAACGAATTGTAAATTATTGAATTATAAATTATAAAGAAATAACGCTAGCTCTTTTTTCTTTTGTTCAACTTGATTAATATTGATATTTAGAAATGATGTCGAGTCTAGTCTCAAAATATCCTAAAGTGTCAAAAATTTACAAATACATTTAATTTTTCGCAAGAAAGTTCATTTAAATGACAGATTACTTTTAATTGCTTTTCTCGCGCGACGAGTATATTCGTCATTTGCAGCTAAGAGGTTAAAGAAACGGCTTGGTGGCCATTTTTCTGCTTCTCGCGCGAGTGAACTTCATTTTGCGTGCTTCCAAGTGATACGCGCAAATCATCTTATAAATTATAACGCAATTATATGTTTAATTGACTCGATGGGTTAATGAAATTGGTGAAACTGTGTGTTTCTGTATGATCGTTTTGCACATGTTTTTGAGAACAGAAGAACTAGGTCTCTCCTCGAGATCTACGTTCAAAACGCCAATGCGTTGAAACGAAAAATCATCATAATTACAGGTAACGGATCCATACGATCGCATCCACAGCCAGAAAATACAGTCAAGTTTAACGCGCCATAAAACGTGTTTCCGTTTAATGTTACACGATTGAAAATCGTACGTAACAGAAATTAAAGCAGCAACAGATCGGATCAAGCTATTTAATTAGCTGGAACATCAATTACATTGAATTTCATTAACCAAGATTACCGAGAGCTTTGTAGCTCTGTATATATATATATATATTGAATCAATTGACCTGTCACGAAGAAATCGAAAATATCAAGCGAACATTCACGACTATACACAGCTGCGCGGCTACAATCTACACCTGCTACAACCGAAGGGTTGAAGAACGGTATTTAAATCCGTGCACGTGTATTCGGAGCCGCGTAATGCCTGAAACCATAGATCTCGAAACGACTCGACGTCATTCCACACATCTTTGAAAGCAGCCGCGTCTAAGCGCGTCTAACCGAGCCTTTGCTGTTCCAGCGAGCTACACAAACCTTCCATCTTAATGCCCCTGTCTCGAACGTAATCCTTACTTTCCCCGGCGCGTAAATCGCTTCATCCCATGCATCACGAGTCAGCCCTATTTCATACCCAAAAGCGACCGAAGACAGCCGAAGTCGCTTTCGCAAATCGTTGTACAGTGTCGTGTTACGAAAATCGATAGTCACGAAGTTTGGAAATTGTTTGTTGTTTGATATTAACTGTACTATCAATTCTCGAATGGTCTCGTTGGGTTATTAAAAACCGTAACAGTTTGTAACGTTTGGCAATTATAATCCAAGTTTATTGCGAACTTTTGCTGTTGTACAAGATACGATATGAAAATTAAATAAACGCTAGAGTTTGATAAAATTTTCAATGAATTATTGCAGCCTGTAATTGGAGGATCGAGAGGAGATAATTTTTGTGCTTTACGCAATCATTTTGCAATTATGATCATTCGAAGTCGAGATACAACGATTTTTCTATAACAAAGTTCTCCGCTTTATCTGTTTCTTTTTCTTTTTATCATTTTCTTATCCGTATTCGCGGTAATTGTATTTTTATGATTTCTCGCCGGCCGTCCTTTTCGCATTTTAGATGAACAACTACTCAGATTTTCATCACCTCCTATCATTCTCCAATTACTTAATGCCTGATTAACAGAACTCTTATCGATCGTATCCATTTATCTGAACACGAACCTCTGTTATTTAAACGACAAGTCGACAGATAACGGGAGGGATCGATAAATTTCAACTGTGTTAGCCATCGTCGATTTGCGAATAAATAAAGCTCCGTCACAGCGCGTTTCATTTGTTTTATCGAGAACACGTTCGTCTTTGATACGATTCGAAACGCGACTGATCGCGAGAAAGATTCGATTCTTTGTGAACTGACATAGCCTGATAATACTCCAGTTACCGTGTTTATTGATATAACGTTACGTAATTGAAACATGTGTATTGTAGAAACACACGAAAATTGGCATTTTTAGGGAAACCGAAGAATTGAATCGAAGCGACAAATCGAAGCGACGGTGAAATTTTGACCTATTTGAGAAATGAAATTCATCTTCTGTTCATAATTTGCAATCTCAATCGTATTTAGTAGTATCGCTTTAAACGTCATCTTTAAATACCAATAAATGATATTCGTAAAACACATTGTGTCAGTTGTAAAGAATTATATTATATATATTATATTACTGTATTTATTATATTTAATATCATATATCATATTTATAATTTATTTATTATATTTATTGTTGTTATTGTATTTATTAGTCTCCGATTTTTGAAGAATCACAATCGAAACTTCAAATTCACGTTTTCCAAGGGGCTACAGTTTGACTTCTGTTTTTCAAATCGGAACCATAATTACCGCGAGTGTAACTATACTGTAACTATACTATAACTCAAAGAGTTGAGATTACAACTCCTACGACTGACACATTAAAACACATAATTCAAAGGGTTAAGACTGCAACTCTTATTGTAACTCAATGTTACATAATTGAAAGGGATGAAGACACATCAAACTGTTATAGACACCCTTTAAATAATTCCAGTACTCTTTAAATAATTTTTAAGTAATACATAAATAAACGAATTCTAATTAATCCTTTCGAATCGAAACATTTTCCAAGTCCGTAAATCTGTTCTGAATTTCCTGGCAACATTTTGACAAGTTTCCCTTCTTTCCAAACTTTAATTTTTCTTAAATTTTTAAGAGCTATCAACAGTTATATCCGAATTGAAATAGATTAAAAAAGACGCGATAACTTTTTATCTTTTTTGTGAATATTCCACTGGAGAAAGAATAGAAAAAGCTCGTCTCGATGGCTAAAGCGGTTTAACGTACGATTACTCCAAAATACGTCGACAGATGTCGTAACGTCGAAAGAGTCGAGAAACTGTGAAGAATAAAATTTTCAAGGAGATCGTGACAAAGTGACGACCGGCTTTCCCCCGAACGGTTGAACGTTCGAATGATTTTCAAGCGCTGCGGCGTCGCAGAATCGCCGATCCGCGTCGGAATAAATTCATCAGAATTAAGCCTTCATCAGGGGGGGCCAGCGTGAGCCGGCGTTTTTTTTCGGGGGCCGGAGCCGGTTCAAGGTGGAAAGGCCGTGTTGTGCGTTCGCTCTGTTTGGTTACGGCGGCGGCGGCGGCGGCGGCGGCAGCAGGTGGAAAACGCTTCTGAGGCAGAGCCGACGAAGGTGGAAGTGGCGAAGCGCATCGAGAACTGGTTTGGAGCCGGAGAACACCACGGCGGCGTGGCGCGACGAGGCAACGGCGGCGTGGCATGCCAGCGGACGAAGTGGGGAACGATCCGTTTCGCAGGCGGCCCGGTGGGGGCAAGCTTGGCAGCGACAAGTGATGGTTTACAGTTATAGTCAGTCCGGATCGGGCGTTCGGTCAGCCGAGACTACTTGTGCCAAGCGTTCAAACTCCGCAATCGATCCCGATTTGTCGAGCCGGGTGTATTAAAACCGCGGTCGCCGTCTTCGCCGATTCGCGTGTACGCGCGGCAGAGAGATAGAGAAAGAGAAAGAAAGAAAGAGAGTTTGAGAAGTTGGTGAAGTGTCGTCGTCGTCGTCGTCGTTGTCGTCGTCGTCGTCGTCTTGTCCAACCCTGTCGACGTTTTATCTACTTTTGGCCAAACAACGAGCAACCAATCAGCTCTTTATCCAGGGATCGTTCGTTCCCTCTCGAACGCCTCGACGATAACGGCTGCCATTTGCACCCGTGTCACCGTACGACTGTCTTTCTCTCTCCTTTTTCGAAAAACAAGAAAGAAACAGGAGAGCCGATTCGAGGAAGCCGAAAAGACGAAATCGAATCGAGCACAATTAACGGTATAACAACAGAAACTGGCGGAAAGCAAGATCCGCGCGGACGAAACGACAGCGCCGGGAATACGTGTGCGTCATCGTTCGTGGGTTCATTGTGCACGATTAATTGGACACGGGCCGCGCGTGTATCGAACGAGTACGATATCCCGTTCCTCGCGATTCACTTTTCCTCTCTCTGTCTCGAGTGTTTCGACTCTTTCGTTTTCGCGTTTCCCCGATCTCGCCGCGGCTGTTTCCCTGCCCGCGTTGCCTGCTCTCCTACATACCCGATCGTGAGAGTTTTCCCGAACGAGTCTCGCCGTTCCAACTTTCTTCTCGCACTCTCGTCGTTGCTGCGCGGCTCTTGCGAAACGCGCAAAGCTGGGATTCCCTGCAAACCGGGAGAAGCGCGCTCCCGTTTCGCGATGCGGGATCATTGTTGCTCTTCTAAAGTATAAACGTACTCGAATCAAACACTGATCGATCCGAACGCGATCAAGCGCGTAAAGAATACGAAGCTTGACTTTTAGCAAAGTTAAAAGTTGTCGCGGCAAACCGGAAGAACAAAAATAGTAGTCGAACGAGAGTGGAATACGTATGTCGTGCACCGCGCGTATTTTTCCTCGAATTTTACATCGTGTAGTAAATATCAAGCGAATACACTTAAAGGACAGTGCGCGTCACCGATGAACGCTTTTTATTAATTAAAATTTATTTCACTCGTTAATACATTGGACAACTCGTTTTTAACGCCGGTTAATATTTCACGTTTAAACGTTCTTCCTTAAGAAATTAACTTTTGCATCTTCGTCGCTGATTTACGCTGATACAATGGAAGAGTTCGTCAAGCTAGAGTCTCCGCAACACTAAAGATCATCCACCTGACATTCAGGGATTCCCCGAACCGAAAGATCTGTTGTCAAATGTTTTGCAAGTATCGTCCTTTCCCTTAAATTGCAACGCGCGTTTCAAGTAACTCGGTAGCTCTTTGTTCAATTTGTTTAATTCCAACACTGGTTTGGCTCGTTT
>KQ435732.1:2932135-2948727 GCA_001276565.1 Melipona quadrifasciata | reverse complement strand
AGAGCCGCTGTTGTGGTCTGAGGTCGATGACGGCGCGAAGGGAAAAAGAAAATACAACCACGCGAGAGTGAAGAAGAAAGAAAGGTGAAGAACAAAAAACTGCACGACTCGTACCCCAGTGCGATTCGTCTCACTGAAAGGCCCAGAAGTAACTATTCTGTCTAGGAAATGAAGACAACTTTTTTGCCATAAAATTTTATCGACGCGCAAACATTTGAATCGATACGAAACGAATTACAGGCGCGATCGCTCAGTATCAGACAACGCCACTCCTATTCCGAGGTATTCTACGCCACGCCTCCTCGCGAATCACGCGACACAAATCAACCAATCGCTAATTTTCGTTGCATCAGCGTTGCACCTGAAGAGGCCCCCCCTAAAATCACTTTCAGTGATAAAAAAGGAGAGGAAATAACGAGTATCGAAGACGAGGAGAAGGGGAGGAATCGTTTTTTCTCTAGGAATGATCGATCGTTCGACGGTGTCAATGGAGAGACACCACGATGGAATTTCTCTCTCTCTCTACCTTTCCGAGCCGGGCAATTGAATCGACACCCGACGAACGAAACGATGTATTATCAATAGATTCGACGAAGATTAATATCGACGAAGGATGCTCGAAAGCGAGCCTCGAGGAGTCGAGTAGACATCTCAGTTGAAATACACGCCGGGGATCTTATTGTGACACTCGATAGAGCGTGAGGTTTTAATTGCCTTTTTCGCGTGTAATGGCGCTTGACGCGCGACTTCGCCTCTTTGGAGAACGTGTTTTCAAACACGGGGGAATCTCGCGAACGTTTGCGTACGTTCGAAAATAAGATATTCCGCTAGAAGACGGCGATACCGGTTTTTATTTTTCTAGTTTTTTTTTTCTTTCGTTATGCGACATTCTAAAATACAACACTCTCGTTGTACAAAATTAATCGAGTGATAAAAAAAAAAAAACGGATAAGAAATTAGAGCAAATAACGAAAATAACGAACATTGATGTTTGCTGATCTTTTATCTAATAATACTACTCTCAACTGTCTCGATATCTTGATATCAGGGAAGAAGGTTTCGATCTGAGAAAATAGAAACGAAATTAAATTGTCACGTGCCTCTTCCGTGAAGATGTTACAAAGAGAGAAAACAGGATATCTCGTCGTAGGAAAATAGGAAAATGTCAAGTAACGAAATACATAAAAAAAAGGAGACAAGAATTTCCACGAAGCTTTTTCTTCGCTACAACGGAGAATTCTATCCTAAATAAAGTTTCCAGCTACAAGGTAATTTCCTTGCCTGAATGACAGCTCCTTTCCTTTCCATCTCTTTCAGACAGATAACCTCTTTCTCGAGCAAGAATATTTCTCAAAGAAAAAAGGATTCGCAATATTCCATTTCCTGGCTGACTAGAGAGTCTACGCGTTCTCTCTCTCTCTCTCTCTCTCTCTCTCTCTCTCTGCCAATACGTAGCCTGTGCAATTACGTTCTACACCAGATTCTACAGAAATAATAGCTTCTGCAAATTTTTATCGCATCGTAGTACGCAACAACGTTGCAAGAGCCACAACAGGAGGAATAATTACGATAACAAATTATGTCGTGGAATGTATAATTATTTTCGCGCGATTGTGAACGACTCGCTTACACAGGAGCATCGAGAGGTCATGAATTTTACCGATACGTGTATATTATTATTTCGTAATGCAAAACGTTTGCGTGATTGTTGTCTAGGATTGTTGTTAGAGCATCGATACGCGGAGCGTAAGAACGTAGAATTATTACGAGTCAGTTTCCCCGACGTGAAAATCGAACTGGACGATCCAGAAGAAAGCATTAGCCGCAACTGGCTTTCTCTCCATATTTCCTTCGCTGCTTTTTCTCTTCAAAGTGATACGCGATAACTTAGAACTGAACGCGAGAACTCGTTTATTTCTCTAATTCGGTAGCATAGTCATTTGATACTTTAGTGGCTAATTTCGTTCGCCTTTTTTTTCTTTTTAATTGGAAGGAACGAAATTATTAACTTTTATGTAAAATTTTATTTCATTTTCTGCGTGGAATCATTGATCGTGAATATTGAATTTGCTGTTAGGGTACGGTGAAATACTTACTCGTATAATCGATAAAGTGATTACTCGTATTTTTGATAAATAATTCAATAACTCGATAGCTCGATAAATTTAGGTCTTCATTGCCATTCTTTTTTTGTCAAATATTGAATATTAATTAAATGCAGCAGAATTAATTAAATCTATATTGGTCTGCATTGAACTAAATTTTCAATGGAGTCAACTCTTGCTAACTGAATCTACTTATTTTAACCTGAACTTCTATTGTTTGAACGAAAAAACACTAGCAGAGGGAAGAATCTAGTGACAAATTATTACTCAAATATTACATGAATTATTATATAGTCCAATCGACAAGTTTGACAAGTATTAACTATTTAACCAATAATATTCTACCATAGTACAAGAATATATCGCGTTACTAGCAATAAAACCATCGTTCGAAGATTATCTCTGTGCATTCAAACTGAACAAAAAATAATAGAAACAAATGAAAAAATCAGACAAAGGAGCAAAGAGTGTCAACGATTGTACGGGATGGCTCAAAAATTTATTCCCACTTTTTTTTTCTTTTTTTAATAAAACATCAAAACACAAGGAAAAAGTTAATTTTAAAATTGTTAATCGTAAATTGGTGAGTAAACGTAAATTCAGACGCGAACTTAAATCGGTGTGCGTTTTAATCTGTGAAAACAAAAGAAATTAAAAAAATATATAATGAAAAAAAATATGGATTTATTTCAGTAGGAAGTGATTTTTGTTATTTCCGTTTATCGAATACTCGACCTGTTTATCGCCGTCGCGTTAATACTCACACTTATTAACGCAGATGGTGAAGCACGGAAAATGAGGTAACCGTGTGCGAGGAATTCTTGGCATTGAATCAAGCGGAGCCAGGGAAAACGGGATATCCCAGTTCGATTATCTCGGTTCGCGTGCACGTCATATCGATTGTCCTGAAATGTTTATACGTCCGTACAAATTGCCGGGGGTCTTCCCCCGGTTCGCTTATCTCTTTGCTTTACAGCAATTTTCCACTGTTTGCACTGCCGCTGCTCGTTGATTTCGTTCGAACGAGGCTTTAACTTTTCAGACTTTCCGAGCTTCCTTGTAATTCCCTGTCACGTATATACATATTTTGTATTCCGCAACTTAAGAGTTACCTATATAAATATTTTGTAAATACTTATTGCCTCGCTACTGTACCTCACTCGCACACAGACGTCGCAAAAATACGAAATGACTACGAACGTAACAAACTTGTTTTACCTACTGCGTGCTACAACAATTAGATAGATAATTTTTATTATAGACTTTGCATTCTCTCCATTTTTGTCAGTTTCAATTTATTACAACGCGTAGTTTTCTTATAACAAGTAAATTCCAGATTTTAAAACCCTATATATTAATAATTATATAAGTATAAATCATATAAATTATAATTATAATAATATACAATAATTTTTCTCTTTTACAAGTGAATGAAATTCTAATTAAATTTATAGACGATTCAGTTACGCATGCCTGGAATCCGACAAATGTTTGGCATCGAAATTAGAATTTCTTTTTTGGAGATTGATCGTAGGAATCGTTGCTCGCCGTCGATTGACACTAGGAACCAACGACTGTTTAGTCAATGGATTATCGAAATTCCCGCCGCGTATGCTCGCCTTCTGGTAACTTGCGGGGATTCACAGTTAGCTCCGGCCGGATCATAATTGATACCGCGTTAACACGGTTACGCGTGCAACTGTTAAACTTACGGTGGCTTGCGAAAATACTTGTCGTACGTATCTCGCGATGCGGATTATGACGAAATTTTTTTTTTTTTTTTCATTTTTACTAATGCTGTCATAGAACGCTACTACCGTGTTTAAAGATGTATACTTGCTGAAGATGAAAACCAAATAATAATCAAAGCCTTGAATGTATAAATAAAGGTAAAGGCTAAATAATAATTAAAGTCTTAAGTGTATAAATAAGGGTAGAAACGGTTCCATTAAATATTATCGTTATTATATAAATATCTCGTAATTAATTGCTGGGTTAGCTTAAAGATGTGTACTTGCTAAAGTCACAAACATACGCTTGGCAAAGACTGAATAGTCTTAAACGTACAAATAATGGTAAAGATGGTTCCACTAAACATCATCTATCATAAGTATCTCGTAATTTTTTTAACCTCCGCACAATTTAATACAGCTGTGTTACTTAAATGAAATTTCAAAACGTACGTCAACACAGAAATGCGCTCAAATTTCAAAAATCGCCGCACACGTAACAAAAAGGACGAGATCCTGTTACGTCTCCAAACCACAAATTCCTCAACGAACTGCCAACTGTCGTCTTACTCGTGTTTATTGGCAATCACCAACCCGGTTACACGACGAGACTGCCGATTCCCTTCTCAAGCTACTTTGTACGCGTAAAAACGAGAAGATGCTTGCTATATCCCGAGGAAGATGGAAATCGATTCGCGTGAAACGTAGCTGGACGAACTTTTCAACGACCAACAGCTGTCGACTTACTTGCAATTTTTACGACAGACGCGGCACTTGGCAGCGTAATTGCGCGACGACAATTATCGATTCCTTTTCGCGCGAACTAACGGAACGCAACCGAAGAACCGGATGTTTGAATCACCGAGTCACGAACGATTCATTGACGAACAACGTTCGTTTGAGAAACTAGTGCTATTTCGAGTCTGTTCGAACGTATAATATGTAACGTGTGTCGTATGGAGATTAACATGTTGCGAAACCGTGTGCGATTGCAGGGGGTCCAAAGCACCACAGCTTTCCTCAGGATAATGCGAAGCCTGGAGAGGTTATCGGGTAGCGATCAAGACTGCGATCAGGAGATGTATATCGACCTGGACGACGCCTCCGTCGACTCGCTTACCGGAAAACGCAGTCGCCATCATGTCGTTGGCGCGGAGGTGAGTACTTTCCCTCGAGCACGTCTCTCCCCTATTTTTTCTCTTTTTTTTTTTCTTTCTTTCTTTCTTTCGCGTGTAATTTGGCCGGACGGAAGTGCCGGCGACCGGCACTCCCTCGGGTCGAACAAATTAAATTCTACTCGTTGTCAGACTGGAGTAACGCGTCTCCTCTCGTTCTTCTGCACTTGAGAATTTCTCAGAGGAGAGCGGAAATAAGGGAATGTAAATAGATACTGCGAGAAGAAGTATTGGTACAAATTGTATCTGTTTGAAAATTGAAAATTGAATTTTGTAGAAGACTGTAACTCTGCAAAAATAAATGCAGAGGAAAAGTGGGCAAAGGACAAAAGTATTGACGCAGATGCATTATACTTTTTATCTAAACTTTTCTGTAGAACTCTGCGCGAAGATAAAAGGTGAAGACACGATAAAATTCTACGGAGAAAGTTTGACGAACAAAGATATTGGCGCAGATCGTATTTCACTGTACGTCATTTCTTATCTTTACTTATAAAGTGACTGTAAAAATATGAAAATGTTGTTCTACAAGGGAACTATGTACCATGATTAAGAAGACAAATATTTGCGCGGATCGAGCTTCTTCCTGTGTAAATAAAAATCTGCGAAGAATTTCCTCGAGTTCAAGTCTTTGTAAGATGTAACTTTCGAATCTAGAATTTAAATGTGCCATAATAGTTAAATAATTAGATACAATACACACATACATAGCAGATTAATTATCGCCAAGTAGCTGTACGATGAAGAAAAAAATAGATAAACCAACGTCGAAACGTTTTTAGAAAAACATAAAAATTTAATTAAACGTCCACGCAAGATTTCTGCCGACTCTATAAACTTTTATCTTGATCAGATAAAGTCAGAAATTTCAATTCTCGTAGCACACAAAAATGCAGTCTCAACGCGTTTTGTTTTCAAAGTAATTACAAAAGGAAATTACGTTAAAATAAAAGTAATTAATAATTACGAGGGAAATTACGTTTACAAGCAGAATACATCGTGAGAAAAGTACGGATAATTATAAAGAAAACATCTGTGTCAACACTTTTGTTTATCGTTATGTAAAAACCGACGTATCTCTGATGTATGCACATACATTTGTACATGAATGAAGCTGCAGGACGTCACTGCAGTTACAATATTAGTGTGTGTTTGTAAATTTCTCGTTAGATCGAGCAAAGTTTATCGGCGTGTGTCTCGATCTATTTACTGACGATCGGAGAGGAGCGTCTCGCTTTTCTGCCGTCACGAAGATATATCGCGTATTTCAGAAATTCCGGAATATTACATAAAAAAAAAAAGAGAGAGAGAAACAACAACAACAGGTTTCCCCTCAAACAACTAAAAGCCTGAACTATCAATATGTATCGTTAAAATAATATATGGCCGAATTATGCAGTGCCGGACTCTATAATCATCGCATGCCCGAAGGAGTTAAGTGCGAAAGAAAATACAAAGATAAAATTATCACACGTTGAGCGGCGAACAGTTTACGCGATTATTTCAAGCAAATCTCGCGGTAGCGCACAGCGAGACTTGCTTGCAGAGATAACGAGAGAAATATATATTTAGAACGATGCGTGTTCGAGAACGAAAACCAAAATTGCAAATACACCTCGTTGCCATTTCATTGCCGTTTTCTGTTTCGTTCGACATAGTCTCAAAATCAGCGGCGTTCAACAGTAACATTTATTTCCACGATTAGTCGTACAAACAGGTGCAGCAATTTGGCGTTATCTCCCTTCGAGTGATTAAAGATAACGATTGTTGTAGTTCCAATTCAATTAATCGTAATCGATACTACGGAAGTAAAAACTCACGTAGCCGCTTTTTTACAAGCGACGATAAAACAATCGACTCGCGTGCTAAATGTTGGAACGTTCGACTCAGTTTCTTTTTTTTCGTTTCTCCGGGCAAACGCCCGATCATCCCGATGGTCGACGAAACAGCGTGCAGAAACAAACGCGAAATTATTACACGGATATCGCGGCGGTCTTAATCTTATCTGTTAGACTGCGCGAAACTGACGTTTCCAGCGACTATTAGAATACGGCTTGCGTAATCCGGCGATTACATCGTACATAATGAAAATACACATCGACGAAGCGCGCGGAATCGAATAAATGTTTCGCCTCGAGGGGAAAAAAAAAAAAAAAAGAAAAAGTTTCCTCAATCGCCTCGAATCGCGAATCGCTCGTCTCCGATCAGTCCGTAAATCTGCGTTTCGATGTTCGGGTGTTCGCGTTCGGTCGAGATGAAATCGTCTCCTATCAATTTACGAGAGCGAGGAGGAGAAAAAGATAATTAGCTTTATAGGTGACTCAAGAGTCGCAGAGGTTGAGATTGATTTTAATGGGTGTTTTTAAAACGGTTGGAAAGGTGGGTGAGGAGAGCGACAGCAGTGGCAGCGAGAGGAGCCCGAAACAGGCGAAGAGGAGGAACCGCGGAGGACCACCGACGACGAGGAGACGAAAAAGTGGAATTTCCGCGCGCGAGAGGAACCTCAGGAGGCTCGAGAGCAACGAGAGAGAGAGAATGAGAATGCATTCCCTGAACGACGCTTTCGAGGTAATTTTTCACGCGTTGCGAAATACCTGTAGTTTGTCGTTGCTTTTTCCACGACACGCTTCGATTCGGCTCGGTAATAATCCGAGGGATGCTAAAAATGCTGGTAAATTTATTTCTCTGAAAGTTAATCGTCCAAACCCGAATTTTTAGTGTACCTGTGAAAATCTTTTGTAAAAAATATGGCCCGAATTGATGAATTATAGTAGAATGTAATCGCAATATATCACAGATACATTGTGCGATAAATATAATGTATCTCGAATGTATTGGGTTTACGATATTTTGACATTTTTACGAGATGCGATTATTTGAAAAAATATGTAAAAAGTTCAGAAGCATTTACAGCAAACATATATTTACTAAAGTGTTACACATAAACATATAGACAATTTGCATGTATTAAGATGAATGATCGTACTTTATACACTTTCGTGTGCAATTGACGTCTTGAGAGAAATATAATACGTAAAAAGAAGAAGTGACGAAACGTTTTCGAATTTTATTTGAATTATCAACGCGATCGTAAAAATCATGTCCCGGAATACACACAAAATACGCAATGCATTCTTCCAGTACTTTCACGAAACGCCGTATATCTTTTTGAAGTACCGACTACTCGAGTTCACGACTTGGTCAAAATTTCTTTCAACGTCTCGAAAATTCGGAAACGCTAAAGTTTCTAATTTCCATTTCCGACGCGATACCCAAGCCGACGAGGAAATTTCATTTTTCAAGCCACGTAGTACCGAACGATGATGACTATATCCCTTCGCGCAGCACGATCCTATTATTTCATAGACCCAAAGGCCTTTTCCGTCTCGGCGGCAGTAATAGAAGCGTGATATCTAGTAGACGTTGCCAATGCCGGATCTACGGTGACCGGGTGATCCGCGTGGTGCTCGAGATGTTATTTAAGGGTGAAGGACGCGCGCTCGGGCGTGAAATAAGGAAATTCAGAGATGTAAAGTTCACGTGGTAGCTCGTCGCATCGCCTTATGCAAAACGTCATCTCCTCGCAAACAGGTCGAGGAGAAAACAGACGGATGAAGAGACACGGGTATCGTAAGAAACGTGCTACGCGCTACTTAGGGTATTTACGAGTGCGACTCTAAACGTCGAAAGGAACGAAGAAAGTTTGCGCGAAATCATATCGCTTCATATTACAAACACTTTGATACATCGACGAAGCTTCCTCCCTATCGTCACTCACGCTGCGTGTTTCTTACTTCGAATCGATCGAATAACGTAACAGTGCCGATTTTGAAGGGAAATTGGAACGCAGAAGATTCAAATTTTAGTACACATTTGTTATATTAAATGTTAAATTTAATTTATATTAAATCGAACTTTTTTAACGAAATATTAAATTTATGCCTCGAACGACATTTCCACGCTTTCTTCGTTACTTTGATATCTAGACTCGCGTTGTCACACTTTTAGATATATTTACACTTTTAAGAGAAAGTACATTTTCAAAGACAAAAGCTCGCGATACAAACGCGGTTTCAGCGCGCAATTGCAATTGAACTGAGTATTATCGGCAACAATGTTATCATTTTCAGCAACTACGCGAGGTGATACCGCACGTAAAAATGGAAAGGAAGCTCAGCAAAATAGAGACGCTCACGTTGGCCAAGAATTACATAATGGCCCTGACGAACGTCATATGTGAAATGCGCGGCGAGGAGCAACCGTACACGTAAGTAAACTTTATCGTAATCCGTGCGCGACCTCGTTCGCGAAAAAACAACGCACGTAACGCGCAATGAAGAAAAACGAAGAGGAAGCAGAAAAAATAGAAGAGAGACGCGGTTCCGATAATCGATAGAACAATGTGAAAACGTCTCCGCGGCGAATTAATCGAGAGTCAAGCTTTATTGAAACCCTAATTGCGTTATTGCGCGGCGCTGTAACACCTCGAGATGATCTCGGTTGTTCGCGATAATAACACGCGAAGACAACGCGCGTGGCGATGTTATAAATCTCGCGTTGCAAAATGGCAAAATCTCCGAAACGCGAGACTTATTTTCTAGCGTAACGGCAAAACTGTGTGTGCGTTTCATGTCGAACACGTTCCACGCGTCAGGGAAAAAGTGGGACACTCGCTGAAATATTTTTCTTTCGCCTCGAGTGTCCTTTATTTCATAACGAGTTTGTTTATTCAAATTCAATTCGATGGTAAAAGAGTTATTACGCGAGAGTTAAAAATATTTACAGGGATTTTCGATTCTTTCGAAACGGAACTCTAAATCTGGAACTCTCAGAATGAGTTATAACACTATTTGTATTTAGAGCAATTCGAGAGGATGCGTTCAATCATAGTTCGTTCGATTGGAAATACCACACACGTTGACATTGGTCGGACTCAAAAATTTTACTCGAGATCGTTCAAACAATGGACTTTTCCAAGAGACGTTTCAAACGTCGTGCGTGTCGATTTAGAGTACACCGATTTAGAGTACAATGTCCGACTGCCATTAAACGGTCAAAGATGCACCGCTTTTTTATCGTTTCCACAGTTCTTCCAACGCCCCGATGCTTTCTCGTCCGTGGCACTCGCGCATACTTGCACATCTCCAAATATCCTGCTCGACTCTCATTTATCGTTCTGTTCCATTAATTTAAACAATTACGCAACTAGGGATGTGAATGTGCTTTCTTATCGATGAGGCACGATTATTTTTGCACAAAATCGAGCGATGAAGGAAGAGAAATTGAGATCCAAGTAAATTCTAAATAATAACCTCGATCGAACTAAAAATACTCAACGTGCGGACGACGGATATCGAAGAACGAAATGAAAATCATTGTCGGTCATTTAAATGCCTTAAACACGTGGGGCAGGCGCTTGAGTCCTACATCATCGACACGTCGTTTAATCAATCCGCACTATCGTTATCGAAAAGAAGCGACAGACGATAGGAACTTTTCAAGGTTGACTCTTCAAAAATCTGGATCAAGCCAAATGACTTGGTTCTCTCAATGAATATTAGTAATGCAGAAAAGAATCAATTTTCTCACGAGACCTTTTCATTTCCAAATGACAAATTAAACTTCGTTCGACTATTCTATTCTAAACTTCTGCAAAGCCATTCTATTCTAAACTTTATCCATTTAAAACAGACGAAGAATACTTGGATTTAAACTCGAACCTCGAACAAACTTATCAATAACTAGTTCGAGTATTGAAACATCCGTAAGAACTCTCCAAGAAAGACGGAAAGTGGAATTTTAAAAAGCGTTAGAAAAACGCGATTCCCGTCTTTCCACCGAACAAGAGAAACTCCAATTTCGAGAATTTTGTAAATTCTCCTCTTCGTCGACGATTAATCGCCGACTTTCTTTCGCGAATTGTAAATATCCCCCGGCTGCGGCGTTATTTTCTAATTGCAAAACCAGCAGCGAACAGTGGCTGTTAATACACAAGGCGCAAGGTATGCATACCAAGTGAATTAGTTACGTGAACATTTATATTCCGTTCGTACACCGGCGAGAATCGTTGCCACAAATTTCGCATTCCACGACGATTGCATTCACCGAATCCTAAATGGTGCAATCGAAGCGTCTTCATTAACGTCGAACCCGCTGTTAGTTTCATCGAGTTTTCAGTTGAACAGTCTCGTACGCGCGCACGCTAGACAGTCGCGTTCGAGATAAATTGGTTGTTACTCGTAATTATTTATAAATTCGAAAGGCAGCATTTTATCGACGACCTTTGCTTTACCGACTGTCGGAATACTCCTCTGGACTGGCATTATCTTTCACTCCCACCGCGAGTAAACTAAACGCCGATCGACATTTTGCTGAATTTTTCTCACTTTCGATCCGAAATCTCGCGATTTCCGCCTTCGCCTCGAGAGCAAGTCAATAATATTCGATCTACGATCAATAACGCGAAGCTTCTCTTTTTCTCCTTTGTCCGAGAAAAAAACGAAAATACAAATCTCCTGAAAAAATAGTTTTATCGTTCTTGACAACCATGATCGATACGAAGATCTTTTTCATCCAAGAGAACGCGAAAGCGAAGCAGTGTCGTCTCTCTCGAAAATTCCCCAAATTTTTTATTAAATCGACTACGAATATATCTCCCCTTTTCTTTCTGTTCTTCCTTCGATGCTCGATCTACGATCGCTACGATCGATACCGCCCGACGACGCGGCTCTTCCCATCACGCGTTCGCCCGAGAGACCGGAGAGGATGTCAAAGAAAAAAAAAAAAAGAAGAAGAAGAAGAAGAAAAGGAAAAAGAAAAACGAGAAACCTCGCCGACATCGAAATTATAAGATAACATTGTAAGATAGCGCGCGAGATAGTGACTTGGCGCTGGCTTGGTTGCGTCACGGATCGTCGAAGTTGAAATGCAGCGTCAGTAAATATTGAAAAATATCGAAAGTCGGCCTCGCGGTGGCTTCGCGATTTCCGAAACCGCGGCTCGATCGAACGAAACTCGAGCGTTTGAATCGCGAACGATCTCGATTTGTCGGCCATTTATCGCCGAAGCGCTCTGTCGAAGCATCGGCCGCTTTCGCGAGATTCGCACGCGAAACGCGGGGAAAAATTAACGGGAGAGAAATTTTTGAAAGTGTTTTTCGATAGCCGCGATAAATCACGAGGAGTCGATTTATCACTCGTCGAGTTGGAGCGGAGCCAACAACGTGCCTTCCCCGCGAAAACAAGCCTCATCAACGGCACGTTGATTAAGGACACACGAGTGATAGTGATGCGCTGCTTCTTTTATTCGTGTTTACATTTTTTTTTCTTTTTTTTATTTTTTGTTTTTTTTTTTTCCTTTGTTTCCTCTTTTTCCTCTTCTTTCTCATCACGTCTCAAGGCCAAGATAGTCAATTACATCGTGATTCATTGCGTCTGGGAAATGTGTCGTATCGTAATATGCAAATAACGTTTATAAACTGCGGCATAAATTACAATAAATAACGCACACCGGCGCTGGAATCGCTAACTGATGCGTTCGACTCGATGAAATTGTTTCGCCTCGGCGGGAGAGAGATATTTTCGCAACGCGAGGCCATCGAAATTCGAGCCCGGTATAATTTAATCGTAGAATTTAATTCAATTCGACTCGACATTTGCCTGAGTAGTTGAACATTCTTTAAAACGCTGCGAGATCCGCGTAAATACGCTGATTAAGATTCGTCAGAAGTGAAACGCATAATTATCACGAAAGTTTGGCGTATTGGAGATGCGCGAATAAGTATTACATTTGAGATAAGACGTTGAGTAACTTTGTAAATTGACTGAAGCGTCGAGTGTCATTTCTTTCGACTGTTGGACAGTATTTTGTTCAAATTTAGACAAATTTTACTTAAATAAAAATTGTATGCTTTGCAACAATCAATTAATTACTGATTTTTTTTTTTTAAGGGATTTCAATTCGATTCGATTTGTTACATTTTTTTGTACGATTCGTACTATCTTTTCGTAATAAAAACAGGACGCATATTTATTTAGATGTTACGTGTTAATGGAACATATTTTATTTGTAACAAAATATTGACGATCGTATTTAATCTAAAGGAGATAGACTCCCCAGAAACAAACAAGAACACTTCGTGCCTCGTTCTTAATATTTCCCTATCTCTTTTCAACTTTCTTTTTTAAAAAAAAAAAAAAAAAAAAAAGTGAAATACTTAAATATTTTGTATTTTGATCATTCATTCGGCGTTCACGATATTCATTAAAGGCTCCGAGAGATCGTGAACTTTGTATCTCGGTCGATTGAGTTGCAATTACTGCAAAAATTGCGTACATATGCGCGACATTTAAGCTAGTCGTTGTATTTCTAAATTTACTTACATTTCCGTTTCCCGGTCATGTGCTAGTCAAAATGTCAATAAGAAGACTCACTCGGATAATTTTTATTTGCACGGGGAAACCTTTTACGTTTATAGCTCCTTTTGCGTTAAAAATCTACGGAATTGTTCGATATTAAATATATTGAATAGATTTAGTATTATTAATTCGATTAATTAAATATGTAATTTACGCGCTACACAAATCTATAAGTATTTGGGTGTTTCCAAATTATTGTAAACAATATACCTTTGATATAATTTCGGTTGTCGCTACTACGATGAAAAAGACAGTTAATATTAATTAGCACGCACAAAACAACAATAATCGAAAATCAATAAAAATTCATCCTGAGTGTTTGTTCAGTAATGTTCGAACGATTGAAATATGAGTTTCTAACAACACCAAAGATTTATGCAAATGTTTATGAACCGTTCAGCAGTTCGTCATAAATAAACATTCCCCGATTTCAGTTTGTTTGAGGAATGTTTTTCAATCAAAAGTACCATCGAATTGCGCCAAACGATAGTCTACATTTGCAATCAAATATCTCGTTTAGACACTGTAGATTGCACCGCGACGTTATCGAAATATCGTTTGCGCAATTAGCTTGGAAATAACGTTCCAACGACAAAACGGCTGCGACGAACAGCAGCGCCGACGCCTGAATTAACTAAACTTAGAAACGCAGCACATTTGTATTACGTGGATAATTAGATTCGGATCCCTTTAGCGGGCAAGAGGCTGCTAGGAAAACAGAGGGCAATTAAGATAACACGGGACAATTGAATTTCAATTTCGTCGACGGCGAGTGTGGCTCCAGCAGCGGCGACAGCACAGGCCAATTAGAATTAAGTGGCGGTGAACAACCGGAAGAAGCATCCCCGGCATCGATGCACGAAACCAACAACAACAGTCTACTTCATGAAGATTTAGAGCGCAGGATACCGTAGCTGGCCTAATTGCGTCCCCAGAACACGGTCGAGCAACAGAGCCTCGTTGACAAATCCTACTTCGGTGAAGCTGAACTTCGTTCGTTTCAGGCTGTCTTCTTCTTGGAACCAGTCGAAGAGAAAAAGAGAAGAAGAAGAAGAAGAAGAAGAAGAAGAGAAGGAAGAAGACTCTCAGTCGTGAATTGTATTTTTGTAAATTAAACGGGAGCGCGAGAGAAGAGAACGACGACGAGAACAAGAGAGGAGGGAAAAGACGAATTCTTCATCGTGTCGAGATGTGGAAACGAGACGGACAAGAGGCGAGAAGCGTCGTCGTCGAGGAACGATCGTTAAACAGCCACTCGAGATTTATCGAAGAAGATGCAATTCGGCTTTTACGAAATGATCCGTCCAAGGTCGACCTCTGGAGATCTTTCGAAGGCCAACAGGCTGGCAAGATTGACGGAGAAAGAAAAAAAGACTGACTTCGCGGCCAGTCCGACTGGGAGCATTCTCTGGCTTTGTCGTCTCTCCTATTCTTTTTTTCTTCTTCTTCTTCTTCTTCTTTCTTTCTTTCTTTCTTTCTTTCTTTCTTTCTTTCTTTCCGTTCCGTCGCGAACACCTTTTGTTCTTCCCTTTTTCCGTTGGCAAAGTGGCATCGATCTTCGTGAACCGGTACCATCGTTGTGCCCACTCTCGACGTGTTAATCATGTGCCAAAGGTACTCGAAGCCGAAACGACGAAACGAGTAAATATCGACGATGTAGCTCAAACGATCGAAAGAAATGGAAAGTTTGCGCGGAACTTCGAAGGATTCCGAGGTCGACGCCGTAAGATCGAATCGCATCGACGACGATAAACGATCGACGAGTGCAGAAAAAGAAAGAATATAAAGTGCGTGAGAAACTGTGATAGAATTTCGTATTAGAACCTCGTAGCGCGCGACACCGTGCTAAATACTTTTTTTTTTTCCTTCTGCTTTGTTTCTTTGTGGCAATCGTCTACGGTCTACAAGTTGGATAAGAACCGATGGGGGACGTTCGTCAGGAATGGACGCTCAAACCGGAGGCGACGCGACACGACGTTGTCCGACGCCGCAGAGCAACGATGAAGGAAAACTGGTGAAAGTGACGGCGATCAAAAGAATCTATCCTATTCGTGGATTCAAGCATCAAACGGTACGCACAACATTTAGGGATTAATATTTCCTTTAAAATTCGCTACTTGCTGCTGTTGAGCGATTCCATTGGGAAAAGTTACATCAAATTTTTTGAAAATTATCTACCTGCTCGCTCTAAATCCAAATAACTTTGGTCGAATGATTTCGATAGAAGAAGTTGTTCCAAAGTTTGTCAAATACAAATTATATAGATTGTATCAGAGAGATTTCGAGCTGTTCTCGCGTCACTATCTCCAGAAGTAAATCATTGATAAAATATTAAACGTTATCTGTCGAATTAATCGGATAATCGATAGAACTAAATGTTACGAGAGAAAACAATATCGCTATATATATATATATTGTTACTATCAGCAGTGATAATGCCAATACAGGAAGAAACGAAGAGCTCCGTTTGACGTTTGAATCGAGTTTGAAAGAAGCGGGTGAAAGTATGTCCGAGAGACACAGACTTTCGAAGAATAACGCGTACCTTAGACATATATATATATCTATATATTAATATATATACGTGTGTATTAGCACGTTGGTGATTAATGCGATGTATATTAATCACGAATGTGATAACATGATAATTTACTGTATTATCTCGAGAACGGGGACCAGAGACATCGACTTAAGTTACCAAATCTCGCTGAAACGCGAGATAACGCGCTTCGACTAGCTTCGTACCATCGATTCCGCGAGGTTTTTCCTCTCTTCGGTATAAGAGCAGGGCGATGCATTTAATCGATGAGATGCGTCATGGTCGATGTACGAAACTAGTCACGTACGATTTTCATCTCATTCGCCTTAAACTCGTGGGTGTTTTTATTTCTCTCCCTCTCCCTCTCTCTCTCTCTTTTCCTTCTCTTTTTGTTACTTTCTACCGCGTTTAACCGCCACGACATTTCGCTTGAACAATCGCCTCCCTCCGACATTTACCGTTCTGCGATCACTGATCGATTCCACGTGAAACGATCGTCGAGCCTAACCCGAGTCCTACGCGTTTGTTTGAAGTTGACACGAATCCTGAAGTTTCCACGACCTGGTGAAAATTTAGCGTGGCCGAACGAATTTAGAGAACGAGAGTACGTCTGAAAATATGTGATA
>KQ435732.1:2917117-2927970 GCA_001276565.1 Melipona quadrifasciata | reverse complement strand
CTTTGTTCAGAAATGCAAGAATTTACATCGATATATCATCTTTATTTCTGGCATCGCAATTCAATCATTTCAAATTATATCTCTTTCATTACGTTATAATAAATTTTATGTTATTTCATCTATTTTAGTATGTTACTATGATAGTATGTTACTAGTGATCTTTGTGACTCTGATTAATAAAGAGGGCGCTAGTGTTCAATTTTTATAAACTTCCTCTAACGTGGTATCCTTTTTTGAGTTCAACATTTCTTAAATACAAGGTTAATATTTAGATCTTTATTAAAAGACTTCTACAAAGATATTATCGCGACGATGCAATCTAAATGTACGTATAAAGATATTTATATATAAAGACGAAAATTAAAAATGTTAGTTTAGGTTATAATCTTATATTGTTTGCTATTGCTGAACTTGTTTTGATCTGTTAAAAAATTTTATATACAGCAAACGTCATACATGAATATAGTTTTATATAATATTATTTTAAATTGTTTATTAGACACGAAAGAGAAAAACAGCCTGATGGATTTGTCAAGTGGCAACGCATTGTTAAAGAAAGCAACAAATGATACATCTGCAAATGATTCAAATATATCATTGAATGAAGAAACAAATAATACAATTACAAATATGACAGAAAGTGAAATTTTCAAAACTCTATCTTTATCGAAATTGCAACGTCCTCCCGATGGATTTGTTAATTATGTATCAAAACTTGTTGATCTTAATTTGTATAATAATTATCTTCATGATCTACCAAGTTCTTTGAACATGCTAACTGGATTGGTATTTTTAAATCTAAATAATAATCAATTGTGTTCACTACCAGATGTAATTTGTGAATTAAGCAATCTGAGAAAATTATGGGCTTGTGAAAATAAAATAAATCAACTTCCTAATAATTTAGGAAATTTATCACATTTAGAGGTCTTGTCCTTAAATACGAATCAATTAACGAATCTTCCAAATTCATGTGCAAAATTAAATCAATTAGAAATTTGTAGCCTCAGTGCCAATAAATTTAAAAAGATGCCAAACTGTATAGCTAAAGGTATGAAAAATCTACAAGTCCTTGATTTGTCACATAACAAACACATAAATTTGAATATTTATCCCAAGAGTACAAACTTGACCACATTTTACGCAGAAGAAAATGGTAAGTGCACTTCATTTCCAAAATGGATATTGAGCTCTAAGTATAAAAAACTTGAAACAGTTATACTGAATGAAACTAGATTTCAAAAATTCAATTTGCTAAAAAATGTATCTACATGCTATATTAAAAGATTTTTTATGAAACAGTGTGATCTAGATAGTAAAATTATTGAAAGAATAATTGCTGAGATGACAGATCTTGAAGAATTAATAATTGGAAATAATAAAGTATTTCATCCAAATTATTTTTCATTCATGCCCATTAACAAGAAAAAAAAACCATCTAGTGTCAAAGTAATTGATATACAAGATACTGGACTTATGGAAGTGCCCAAGACGATAGAAAGATTCGTAAATCTGTTTGATTTGAACTTGAGTTTCAATAACTTACTCTTCTTACCAGAAGAAATATGTAATTTGAAGAATTTGAGCATTTTAATAATGGACAACAATCACTTAGCGTGTCTTCCTGAAAATATTGGAAAGTTAACATCTTTGAAAGAATTGAAACTACGTCACAATGAATTGAACGAACTGCCTGAGAGTATAAACTTATTATACAATTTGGAATACATGGATCTGTTCGATAATGAATTTGAATCAATGCCAGAAGTAATAGAGAGCTTATCAAATTTGAAAGGACTGGATCTAGAACAAAATTATTTCTCAACTGAACATTTATGGGTAAGAACATAAAAGGAATACAATTGACATGGCTGAAACCAAGCGAAATTTCATTTAAAATCAATTTAACAATTCACTTGTTTAAAAAAAACAACATTATCGTGCATTTTTCATATTAATAAATCAAATTAATAGTATAGGTATAAATATATGAGAGATAATTTGAGAAATTATTGGACGAATCCCACATATGGTTGTGAATTCATCTCTGGAGTCAAATCGAAGTTTTTGTCAGACAGTGCAATGGATCTGTCGCCGTCGTCGGATTTTTCTGAAAGTTCTTCATTCAAAACAGAATATACTTTCAATCTGTTGTAAGTTAAAATTAATTAAGTTAAATTTTCTTATTTCGCTTCCTACTGAAATATCATTTTTCTTTTAGACCAAAGAATGATGAGTTTAACGAACATTGGGATACCTCGGAAGATTCGGCCGACGAATTTGATCCTCATGGTAAAATAAAATTATACGAATTTCATAATTCTATCGACACGATAACCGACATTTAATTAAAACTTCATGTTACCTCTTGTTAAAGCGAATGCATCTGTAGAACATTTATGAATCTTTGATTTTGTATAACGATTTAAATAGGTATTTGTAATGATATACATATTTTATTTTCAGAAAACAAGGAACCAAAGCCACGAGTTTATCCCCCTTTAAAGTTTTATCAGCCATATCAACAAGTATTTTGTCCTTCAGACTTTCACGAGACCCGCGTTATAACACGAATTAAAAAAATGCTAGAAAATGGAACTTTAGTTTGGTCGTCAAATCAAGAGGAAGGCCAATTCGAAGATCCCTAAACTAAAAGACTGATACTTGTACAAAAGATAGTTCAATGATTTTTAATTCACTTATATAATATTACTATTTTTACTATATTATTATTACTTATTATTTTTCATTGGACGAAAGAAGTTTAAAGGAAAAATTCGAGTTAATTAAACACTTTTAAGTTAATAACGTTTGATAGAATAATAGAATTCTTGAGAATTCTTACCAAATTTGGTAAGTGATTCTTTAATTGTCTTTTGCTTTTATACTTAATTATTTGTATAATTTAATTTAATTTTAATTTTAATTTAAATAAAAATAGGCAAATTTGCAAACTAGTAATAAACGCGCTGTGTTTTTGCAGATGAATTATACATATAATATTTATAATTGTGGAATACAATTTTTTCTTTTTTTGGTTAATAGTTCGCAATGAATTATCTTTACAATAGATTTGTAAAAATAAGCGAAGACTGATAAATAACCGATAAATAAGTATAATTAAGTTTTATACAATTATTTTAAATAATCAGTTTTCGGAGGATATCTTTTATCAATACATAATTATTTTATAGCAATTCATGTACTTGTAAAATTCAATTTTGATCATGTTACTCTTGTCTCGAGGTCCAAGATGTGAAATATCTTTCCATAGTACAATTTTTAATTCCAATAAGAGATACATTCCATATATTAATAAAAATTATGTAGTACAAAAATTGATATCAATAAACATTTATATTTGTATATTTTCATATATACTTTTAATACAAAACTGAAACGTAATGTTGAATTTCATCGCCATATGGTTAAAAAATTATAAACAAGAAAATCTTCGTAATCTTTGTAATCAGAAATATTGCTACGAATATTTCTACAATAAAATAAAATAATGTATATTGTAAAATGGAGTTTTTTAGTTGATGGTTAAAGAAAATACATTGTGTTTGAATCGTTTATAGTTCTTTCACAAACGCTTTGCCTCGTTCGAACGGCAAAAGTTTGACTTACGGTTTTGAAATATATGTCTTATCGTTCTTACCTAAATAGTAGATATTTCTGTTGATGACGATGACAACCGGCGATATCATGGTTTTTTCACAGAACGAAAATTTTATAACGTAACGAACAAACTGCCACGGCCAGTGGAGTAACGCGCGCGATCCGTCTTCGAGAATCAAAAGATCGATATTCTCGAATTCGAAAAAGATCACGTGACACTACTCTTAAACGCGGGACTTTATGATTTGTTTGGTGACAATTAAAACGATTAGCACTATACCAGTGCCAATACATATTACGTTTATTAAAACAAAATTTTATTAAAATATTAACATAATTTAATAAAATAAAATGAAACAAAATAAGAAGATTTTATATAATCTTGTTAATATTGTTAGTGTTATTACCTGTTTCCTTTCTTTTTTTTTCTCAACTATTTTAAATATTCGTCCTTAAGATCAATCATCAGAGATTAATGAAATAGCAAATGACATGGTAGTTTATTTACACGTCTCGTTGAAACATACATTTGCCAGTTCTTCTGTTCTTCGTAATTCCTCTTTCTTTCTTTTTTTCTCTTCCTTCTTTCTCTTCGCTTTCCATTTGTGTAGTTCTTTCTTCTCGCGTCGTATTTTATCTATACATACAGGTAAGCTGAATGTAACAATACGCATGAATTTAGATATTGAAGTCGTATTCTATTTACCTCTAGAATTCAATATACATCTGCAACATTTACATTGATCCTTTCGCATGTTTTCGCATCTCTTCGCAGCTATCTTGTCCGAAATTTTCCTTAATTCAAAACAGAATCGTTATATTACTAATAACTCTATAACAAGATGCATCACGTAATTTTAAATAAAACTATTTGCACGAACTATCGTGATGCATACTGCCTATCTCCAAATTCTATCGTACCAAGATTCCTCCTTTTTACGCACTTCCTATCCCGATTATTCTGATCCTTTTTTTCCTTTTTCCTATTCTGGCAGCTCCTCTGAAGGAAACCAAGTCGTTGCTTTTTCTTCTCTTCCTTCTTCGGTTTGCGAACAGAGGTCAAACTTTTGACAGAGTCGTCAGTACCAATCCGATGATCTGTTACGTAACGCGTTTGATAACTTTGATCGCACATTTCACATTTCCCTGTACAATCTTCTTCTATGTCCGAACAGGAACAAACGTCTTCGTCGTCATTCCACTCCAAGGAATCGGTGAAGGTGTTTTTATCCTTTTTATTTTTATTCCGGATGTGCCTAAATTCGAAATATGCAAATGAAAAGAATTTGCGAAATCCAACACTGAAATCAACTCGATCATATCGTAAGTTAAATTGATCTGTAGCATTTTCAGAATTATCATCGTGAAAATTCATCAAGAAAAAGTTGGTTTTTCCAAAAATAACTTAATTCATTATCACTTACAATTTATTATCATGTTACATTGATTTAAAAAGAAAAATGATAGAATTGCGTTGCGAGTGATAAAAATTTAATTAAAAAGAATGTATGAAGTAATTCATTGTAGTTGTAGTTGTGTTACGGAATTATCAACCTGGCGATAACGGTAGATGTGCACGTTGATAAAAATGCACGGTCAGATTACGCTCAGTTTCTCTACGATAATTACTTGAATCGCGTACCACGTGCCTTTGAATGATTTCGCTTGTAATAGAAGTAGACACCGACGAGGCAAACGGTAATAAAGAACAGAACGAACAAAATTGAACACCAGATCGACGTGCGTACGGCGGAACCAATCTTCTTCGGTTGGAGGTTCCCTTTCTTTTTCAACCGATGACTCTTGTGACTGAGGGAAACGAAATCGACGAGTTTGAAAAATATTTCGTTGCAGAATGAAAAGGACAAAATATGTACATAATTCGGTTGAAAATTCTCGACAGAAAATTGTTACTATAATGGCTATATTATTCCTTTATTGACTCTTGAATATATACATATGGCGGTTTTTGAATTATAATTGATGATAATCGTTGCTCGTAGACAATAATTTTATTGACATAATTTTTATGACAATTCTAAAAAGCGATAGTGAAATGAAAATATCTTACGATGCAGGGTGTGCTGCTGCAACGATCATTGCCCTTTTCACTCCTTTATTTTGTACTTTGGAACTTCCGCGATGCTTCGTCCTTTTCTTTTTCTTTCTCTTCTTTGCCTTTTTCTTCTTCGTCTTTACGCCGGCATACGAATTTTTGTCCATTTCCGGAGTATGCCTTCTCGACACTCTGTGCCTTGGGAATTCCAACGTGTCTGCTACATCGTGACCATCCGTACCAAAGAGTTTACCAATCAGTCTGGGATTTTCTCTCACGTACTTTGCCAGGTCGGGTCGTCCTAGCCATCTTAAAGTCATTTCCATTGCTGCCCGTCCAGTTGGTCTCATGTTTGCTACGAGAAATTTCACTGTCTATACCTCTTCCATTATTTTTCGCAATTATTAAATTAGCGAATTGTCAGAAATTAAATTTTACCAAATTAAAACGCTTGTTAACGTTATATTGCGTAACAAAGAACGATCGACTCTATACTTCTCGCAAATGTATTCAAACTCGAAAAAAATATCAATTACATTGTACAAATATGAAAAATACATTAGAGTAAAAGATATTACATTACTGTAATACTCTAATAATGATTGTCTAATGATTAATTCCATTTGCCGGCTTGTTACTTGGAAAATCGCGTTTCCATTGTTCAAGATTAAGAAGGCATTCCTTCGAAGTTATTGGCATTCGGCTCGAGTCTTCACGTGGTGTCTCGCGATTCTTCACTTTACGTTCCGTTCTCGTCGGAGTTACTTCGTACACGGCTTGTACGAGTTGCAAACACTCCAGAGCGTTCAATTTCTGTGACAAGTGCACGAGCTCGTGCTCTTCTACGTTGGCGATACATCGTACTAAAAATCTTTCCTTGAAAAGGGAAAATCTTTTTTTCTTCCTCTTCGAAGGAAATTTACAGATTTTTTACGCGACAGGCTCGACTTCTACGGATTTTCTAAAGAAAACTGCTCGAAGAAACGTGCAACAGAAAACACAATATTGTGCAATTAAAAAATCATTTGATTATCTTCGCGCTGTCTTATCAACGTGTCGTTAACGCATTATCGCGCGATACGGTATTGATTTCTGATTAAATCTAAAGTCCTAGCTCAAATTCCTAGGCGCCTCACCTTGTTCTCCGCAAAAACCACAATCAAAATATAAATCGAGCATACAAATTTCATCCTAAAATGAACGCACGTAAAGTTCGCTATGAAATCGGTGAGCATTACATTTTGTCGCCGGACGAGGAAACATACACTTTTGACAGATCTATGATCGACAGTCGTTTCAAATGATATCGATTACGAGAAACTGAAAACTGACTTCTCATTCACAAATTATTAAGTGCGCAATGTCAATGGACGACTGCGTTCACAGCACACGTACAAGATCCTGCAGAATACGTCAACTCGAAGCATCAAGTTGGATGCTGTTTCTCGTCGAAAATATTTTTCAGAGTATCATTCTGTATCGTTGTAAAAGTATAGCAAACAAGATAAGGACAATCCTGCACCACTGTTTTGCCGAACGAAGTCAGTTATGTTGAGCAAGATAACATTTTTAAGGTTCGATTCTTCTTTTTGTTACGTCAGTGTTGCCTCGTCATTTCTGACATCTTAACCAATCGATCGTATCTTGTATCAAGGATATTGAGAAGATTCGACCTGAGCGTAAAGATCAGTGACGAATCAACTCGAAGCATGTAACTGAACCGTGTTAATCTCTCGAAGCCCTCGATGAACCTACGAAACGTATTGAACGATGCGCTGTTTCTTCTTCTGCTCAATTTCACCAGTTCCTTCCTCCAAGTATGCTTCATTTCGCATTTTCAGTTATTCGAGCGAAATTCGATCACCCAGAGAAATTCATTCATTATTTGACATCGCTGTTTTCACTTTTTTACAAAGATCATTACCGAGGTCGACGTGCCAGAACTGCAGCTGCTGGCGTCGAATTTGAAGCCCGAAGAGTGCGTGAAGCTTGTGTCCTTGGACTCTAACAGTGAGCGTTAAACGTTACGTTACTTCGTGAAAATTAACGTTGCACTTTGTACGTTCCTGTTCAAACGTTTGAGGTATTCATAAATGCTGACGATGCGCGTTTGAACAGCTCAGCTGTCGGAAGCGCAGATAGAGAAGTTAGCTCGAGAACAAAATTGCTTTCGGCGGCTCGTGAAGTGGGTCTGTCACTTGAAAACCGTCACGAGGAACACGTATCCGATCTTGAACAGCCTCCTTGAACGCATCGGCAGGAGAGACTTAATCGCGTGTCTTGCGGAGCTCGGCGCGAAAACTTCCAAGTCACCGAAAGTGATCCGCGAGGTTCGAACGGATGATCCCGAGTATGTTAACGAAGTGTTTGAGTATTTTCCATTTGTTTTCTTAATTTGTTCGTTAGCTGCGAGTGAATGGCAATGTTCTTAATATTATGCCACAATAAGTTGTTCTTTTCACTCCGTGACATTCCTCAGCGATTACGAAGACGCAGCCACGACTGCACCGACGAAGAAAGAGAAAGGTAGTGATACGGACCAAGCTCAACTCTCGGACCAAATGATCGAAAAGATCAGTGGTAACGAACGTCATGTTTCAACTGTAGTAACGTACCCCTAACCGTAAATTAATGTATTTCGACCATCCGCAGGACGTACCACTATCAAATTGTCGTTGCACACCGCAGGCATCGTCGTCGCTTCGATCGTGCTCGTAACCTGTTTGTGCACGTGTTTGTGTTCGTACATTATAAGAAGGAGACTGACGAAGATATACGAAAAAATACGGGGCAAGAAAAAGAAAGGGTAATTGTTACAAGTGTACCGATTTGTTCTTTGAGTCGAGTTAAGTTTCGAGCAACGCTGAGCATCCTCGAGCTCCATCTGTTCGAGCAAAATTTTAGTTCTTTCAAAATTTTCACCACGTGAAAGATAAATAAAAAGCGAGGAGCAACGAGTTTAATTTTTCGACGAATTGATGTTGCAAGTTTATCAAGCGTACAATGTATCTATGCGTGGATTTACAGTACGATTTTACTCCTATTTATTATCCGATGACTAATATGATATTCGAGCTTCTCTATCTGCCAGATAATGAACAATCAAGCAAAAATGTTCTTTGCCTATGAATTTTACTTCTTATCAACGGAAAAATTACATATACTAATATCTCCTTTCTCTCCTTTTTCACTCTTTTTAATTTAAAAATCTGCATTGTGTTAAATTCCAGTCGTCTTATCATTGCGACACATCGAAATATTATTTATTATTATAGACAATTTGACATTTTTGTCGAAACACAGCGGTAAACCGTTTTCGAAACTCAAGAATCATTCCATTGTTTCCCGACTCGAGAGTGAATTTGACAATTGTCTTTCGATTAGCAAATTCATAGAGGATGCGGGGGACGTGTCTAGAAGTTACTTTGTCCGAAAGCCACGAGCAAAGAGGAAACGACCTCCGTCGTACGAAATGGTGCACACGGCCACGGAAGACGCCACCGTGGCGCCACCTCCGCCAAAGGAACCGGAAGAGCCAGAGCTGCCAGCTTGTTACAGATGTTTCAAGAAGAAACGGAAGAAAAGCAGGAGAAGACCAAACAGATGAAGCTAATGCAACTAAACGTACTAATCCAAGACAAACATTGAAAGATCCGTAAACGAACTGTATAAAGAGAAAACATTCCTCTTAAACAATCCCTCGTATAACTTTTCTTTACAACGATCATACACGATCGCGACAAAATTTGAACCACAATATATTGCGAGGGTTATTTGAAATTTATCGTTAACAGATTTTCACGCATTTGAATTTACAGCAAAATTGCATGGAAAACACGTGCAACACAAAAGTACAGAGTACTTTTTATAACATTTCGCGCGTAAAACAATTTTCTATCAAGTTTCTTCGAGAGTGTAAATTTGAATATAAAATATATATAAACCTGAAGTCAATTTGAAAACGTACGTAGACACACTTTGCAGAAGGCATTTATTAATATTAGCAATAAATTATTATAGTCAAATATCATGGCGATGTTGGTCAAATCGTCAAATCGTCTGAAGTTGATGATTGTCCTTAGTTCTACTTGAAACTTGTCAAAATTCACTCCGTCAGTCGTGAGTTTGGCGAAAGTCAATTTCTCGCGAAACAGAAAGCGAAGAACGATTATTCTGCGCCTCGTTTTGTTAACCTGGCAATGAGGGAATTATCAAGGACGCACGAGTGGCCCGTACGGTTGAGCCTCATCGTTATTCTATCGCGATACGATGTCCTCGGCACGATCGACGTCAATCTAAACGAACTGCAGTATTTAGCCGCGCGTCTTAATCCCTTCGAGTGCCGACGCTTGATAGCTGCACTTCATTACACAACTTACGAGCTACCCAGCAATTTAGCGGACGCTGGTAAACCAATCAGTGATTGCAACGACGATAGCATCTGTCCTTTCGATCGAAAGAAACGTAATATCGATCGTAAGATCAGTTGGAAATTACGAACCTCGAGTGGTTGGACAGTTGGAGTTTGATAGATTTCAATTTCAATTAATGTTTCCATTATATTCGTCGGTTTTTTAAATTCTTTTCGAATTCCTCGTAAGCTTAGCTTTTCGAAAATCGAGTCAAAAGATCGTTTGGATACACTTTGGATACACTTATTCGTGCATTTGTGGGATTTAAGAGTACAATGTTCATAGTATGAACTTGACCACAGAACGTTCATGCTACTTGAACGTGTTATGTATAAAATATTCGCAGAATAATAGTTTACAAAAGTACGAATTTGCATAAATATCCAATATCTATTCACGTACGATAACTGATTTTGCTTGTCTCTTAATCTGGGACTATTTTCAAATTATATTTGATCGATCAATTAAAAGTTCCATGCTCGTGCAACAATATATATTTCTTACTTGAATTTAACTACTCAAATTTAATTCACGACCGCGTTATGTCTCTTTCACAATTTGTCTCCGATCGCTAATAATGACATCGATAATCTCGCGAGCAAGAGCGCAACGTGGACGACGATATCCCTTGCGTTCGACATCTTGTGCACTGGAACAGTTCACCAGCCGAAGGCAAGGGCAAAACGCACGAGGTCCTTGCTCACAGGCTCCGGCAGATCAATCGAAATGATCTGGCAGATTGGCTGGGCAAGTCCGCGTTCCTG
>KQ435732.1:2889568-2899616 GCA_001276565.1 Melipona quadrifasciata | reverse complement strand
ACTAGAGATCTGCTTGAGCAAAATGAAAAAATGAAAAAATATATCTATTTTTTGCAATATCTAATTTATACCTACTTAAAAATGTAATAAATATATTATAATTATTAAACTGCAGATTTTTATGGATTTATTATCCAAAGTAGAATGTTTATCACAATCTTTGATAGATAAAAGAAATCTCCAAGTTTCATTTAATAAAAACATAAGGCATAAAAATCTGTTGTCTAGTAATTATATTTATATCTTTCTGTCCAGAAATGCAACCAAAATGGTATAATTTGAAAGATATTCCTTTCAAACAAATGTGGCCGGATGATGAATATTGGTTTCCTTACATGTTACGAGGACAATTATTTAAGGGATATTTTTTGTACCGAGGTCAAGACCTAATTCTTAAGTATAACATTGAAACTATGGAAGAACTACCAGCATTAGATCAAATCTTTTAACATTCATACTTCATTCATAATTTTTACATACACTCCTATTCATACTAATAACTTTAAAAAATTCACTTTTACATTTTTATAATTATAATAAAATTTAGCTTTACACTAATTTGACAATTTTTTTTTTTTAATAGTAAAACCATCTTTGAGTCATTACTTTTTATCACTCATTATTCACTTATTGATTATATCAAGAAAGATTTTTAAGCAGACATTTTGTATGTATATATTACATTGGTACTACATTAATTGTATCTGTTTGCTAATTTTCCATCAAATAAAAGCACGCTAAACTCTTATGATATACAAATATTTACTGATGTTTCAGAGATCATTAAATAATTTTTTTTAAATATATTGCGAGGTTACTAATCCCCTTTTCTACCTCTTTTTTAAATCAAATGAATATATTCTTACTTTTAAAATCTAAGTACTTACATAATAAGTTATAAAACTATACCGTGATGCATCACATAAGGATAAAAATATCCTGCTTAAATTATGCTCATTTTGTAAATAAAGATTTGCAGAGAATATATTAATCAAGCACCGTGTAACTTGGACAGATAAAGGATAAATATTTTTATCTTCAGCTCAAAAGATACAAGGTGAGGCAAGGTAAAAAGCTTAAAATCTACAGATTGAAGTATTTCATGGACGTATAGAATTCTCAACCAGTTATATCACTTTAATCTTTGCACCATAAAGCACTCTTGGCTTTATTTTGTTATAGAAATTTATACTTAAGCAGCTGACCAATGTTCAGATCTCCATAAGAGAGCATACATACTATGTTTGAGATCTTCTACGTCTAAGCTATCGATCAGAAAATCTGTATATCGTGAAATTAAACTTCTGTAACCCTGACCAACAGTTGCCAGTATTAATTTTTTTTCATCTGTTGATTTAAACGATATTATTTGACATACTTTACCTTCAAAGGGTCTAAAAACGGTAATCGGTCTGAGAGAGTTGCATTCAGCTACTACAATACATCCCCAAGTAGTACCAATGTACAACTGATTTCTACAAGTTTCCAGAGCTGTTACTTGGCATTTTTCAGTTGATAAATTTTCTTCTATAGAAATGGATTTTAAACTTTCTGAACAAGGTACTAATTTAGACATGTCTAATTTATTTATTATTTGTCTAGTATCCACATCCCATTGATACACAATACATCCAGGATACGTATATGACAGTACACAATTTTCAGCACTCAATAAATGTGTAGCAAATAAATTCTTAATAACTGTTTCTCCATGAGAAACTTGTACTGTATCTATTAGATTGTTGTCTTTTAAAACATAAATTGATACTTTACCAAAACTTTGTCCAACCCACAATTCTAATATACGCTTTTTTTTGTAAACAGCTGCCAAAGAATATGTCTTTACACTATCTTGAATATCAGTCGTAATTTCAACCTTTTTCATTTGTGTGAAAGAATTGGACAATAAAAATGTTTTTCCACTATGTAGTGCCACTGCAAATTGTTTTATTTGTTCCAAATAAATTAAACCTACTATTTTAGATTCTATACTATGATCAAGTTCAAGATTATAACTAGCAACACAACCAAAGTTACTGCCTAAATAAACATGTATTTGCCCTATATCATCACCAATCCATATGTATCCATCTACTCCGCACATTGCATATGGTATTATAGGAGTCTCAATCCTGACATGTTGTAACCAACCTTTCTGTGTTCCTAATAACATATCAACTTCACCATTATTATGTCCAAACCAAATTTCATCTCCGTTTAAATTTTCTTCTATAGTTCTATTTGTCATGGTAATAGCAGTTACTTGAGTTCTCTCTGTTAACAATATAACATCTATAAGATGTGTAAATTCAGGGGCTGATGCAATAGAAACTATTTGACTTGCAGTAGGTCGATCTTTTGGATTTTGAGCCCAACATATGACCATTAAATCAAGAGCATAACAAGGATGAAATGTTTCTCTGTATGTCAACGGCGGTCTTCCACCTTCTAAAATGCACTCTTTAACTGCTTCATGACCCTCAAATGGTTGTCTTAAAGTGATCAATTCATATATAAACATTCCAAATGAAAAAGAATCAACTTTTTCAGTATATTCTTCTTCGCCATTGTATTTAATAATTTCAGGTGCCATAAATCCTTCTGTTCCTCCAAATCCTTTAGCACCAGTTGGTAATGTAAGTCTGGATATACCATGAACAGGATGTTCAGGATAATTTTGGAATGGTAAAGGCATCTGCCAAACTAAAACATTCTCTGATTTTAAATCTCTATAAATCACATGTTGTTGATGAAGATATTCTACAGCTTTTGCTACTTGAAGAATTATAGCTTGTAAAGTATATGGATCTAATTTAGCACCGGAACGTCTATAATTTTTCAATACATTATCCAATGCACCTTCTGGTGCTAAATCTAGTACCAATGCTAATGGACTAACCACTATTCCAATTAGAGGTACAATATTTGTATGCCTGAGTGTCAGTAAAATATTTAATTCTTGTCTTGCAGTGCAATAAGCTTTACAAGCATATTGTAAAGGATCTCTATCCCATTTACTTTGCGCAGCTTTATAAGCAAGAATAGCAGATTGTTTTGAATTTGGACCTGGTGGAACTGGTTGTAACATTTTGATAGCAACGTCAACTTTTTGATAAGTTCCTGGTAAGCGACAAACACCTTTAAATACAAATCCAAATGCACCACGACCCAATAATTTTCCCAATTTAATGTCTTCCGATTTTATTAAATGTTTTGATCCAAGATCCATAAAAATGATATCTGGAGCTACATGTGACAATGGTATATCAAAATGTTTAGGGCAACTAATTGGTTTATTACTGTAGGCAGACAAAATACATTCTTCAACCATCCAAGAATATGCTAAAATACCTTCAGAATGAGTATTTTGCTTAATAATATCTGGATGACCTTCTAAAGATGGCATCCTACTTGACGTTAAGCTATCATATCCTACACCACTATCACCATCAGACTTATAACTATCCTGACTTTGTCTTTCCTTATTTATGTAATATTTTTGAATATCTTCTGTCAAGCGATCATTATCACTAATATCATTCTCAGTTTCTCCATTATTCAATAAACAACGTGGACATGGTATTAATCGTGTAACTAATAACTTACCCTCGGATGTATGCACAAAACGTGTTCCTAATGTAGGATACCAATCTTCTAATAAAATATCAATGTGATCGACTATTAAAGCCAATAACTGTGGCATACTTTCTGGTCGAGGTTCCACTACAATTGCTTGATACCCCATTGGTTCTTCTTCAATCGAGTCTGACATAATGGGTTGTTTTATCACTAAAGTATCAACTGGAAACCAAATTTCTAAAATTGCTGAATTCTTTAAATCTACTGTACACCATATTCCATCTTGTTTTAGTTTAAATTTATATTGCCTATAGTCGTACGGTGAATTCTTTAAGTTATAATTGACTTCTTTGAGGCGCAGTAAAGTAATATTAGAATATTTTAATTCTATTCCTGTTTGCCAAAGTACCCATTCAGCTTGTGTATCCAACAAACTTGTAAAAATACTGTCGTCAACAAAATCTTTGAAAGGCGCTAGAAATGACATCACAATCTCGACAATAGCATCGTCAGCTAAAATTCTAGTTATGAGCCTCGACCAAAAACCACTGGGAAAATATGACATTAAAAGCAGTCGCGTGACAGAACAATCGGGTTGTGATCTAGACGTTAGTACACATTCCGTATTCGATTTACCATCCCCGGTGGAATTTTGAAATGTTATCATTGGAGATGTAATCTTTTTAGAACGTATATGCCAACCACGCGTTTTTACAGGAATTTTGATTATTTGATTGTTTCTTAAGATATCCTCTTCAGTTGGCAATAAGGAAGGAATCAATAAAGTACGATAATCCCAAGTTAACGCAACTTCAAACTTATTTAACAAGCTAACGATGTATCCTTGCGTATCTATAGATGATATCGTAGAAGATTTAAAAACATGTTGAATATCGTCTAACTTCATTATACCACATCTGGCAAAGGGATTGATTTCACGTATCGTTACTACATGTGCCAACATGTCGCAAAGCCATTGTGGATCAAGAAAATATAAATCCTTTAATGTAGCATCGTCATAATGTAAGATAATACCATTCTCATGAAGAAAAAGTGTTGCTTGATGTAGTTCAGCGGGATCCCTAAATGATCTGTGCAATTTTTGAAGCTCGTTGTTAACTGCCATATAATACTGATCAGCTTTTAAGACTGGATCTCCACCGGACAATTTTCTGTCGTGTGCAAGCTGTATTACCACATCTTCCAAGGCGAGATAACTGGCAGGAACTTTTTGTTCAAGCAATAATTCTTTGCTTCCGGGTGATCTTAAACTAAATACAACATCGTATATCAAGTTACATAGCATTTTTATATTGTGTTTTGTTTTACAGCTCACTTCGATGGTTTCCATGACTTTCGGCAACCCACATTTTTCAGCATCGACCACATTTATAAATTTATCACGAATGTATTGTTGCAATGCCTCGCTGTGCTCGTACGATATATCATAATGAGTGCCAACAATAATTACTGGAGAATTGGGCGCTCTACTTTGAATATTTACCAGCCATTGAAATATTTCAGATACACCTTTAAAACCATCGATGATTCTCCATACCACCAAATATAGGCTTCGTTTAGACAAGAAGTATTGATGCGTTGCATAGTATTCTCTTTGTCCACCAAAGTCCCACGTTCTAAAATAAACTGGACCGTGAGACGACTGACCTCTTACTTTCTTCTCATAAATCCAGTCTCCGATATCAACGCCAACGGTAGATATTGTTGTTCCTCTGGCAGTCTTCGCGTTAATATTTTTATTACCCATTCTTTTCGCCCAATGTTCTGCAGCTTTCTTTTTATTTGGGACTTCACCCTCTTGCCTCAACTGTTCCAACAAGCTAGTTTTACCGATACCTTGAATTCCTACGATCATTAGCTTCATCCGCGCGTACGGTTTAGCATCCTCTAAAATTGACTTTAAATAACCGATTACGTCCATTGTTTTATATTTCTTCGATTCGATCATCGTTTTCAAAGGTTCTTGCAATCTACAACCTTGAGTATTTAAATTCCATAAACGAGAAAGTAGTCCCATTTGCGGCGGCAATTCAACAATTTCCGAATTACCGCTGATATTTAAAACAGATAGATTATTAAGCTCGTAAATGTTCTGGGGAATCTCTTTCAACTTGTTATTGCTGACGTCGAGCATACTGACATTAGGGAATAGAAGGTACGACTTCGAGCCAGAATAAGAGATTTTCGTATCTCGGTCCACGTTCTCCTCTTCTAAATTCGGCATTTCTCCGTCATCGATCGACGTCAATTGAATTCTATTCAATAGATTGTTAGCAAGAATCAACGTCCTTAAATTTTCTAAACGCAAATGACGTCTGTGCGTGCAAACCGACATGAGAACAACGTCGCGTAAAGATGTAGCCGTTTGTCTGTTACTGCCTGGAACGATCGGGGATTGTACGTTTGTTGTGGGACAATAACACGCGGTATTTGCTTGTTCCATCAAGTCAGCACCGTCCACTTGCGGTAAACTGGGCCACCGAGAGATTTGATTATTGGATAAGTCTAATTGTTTTAAACTTGCCGGATACGATGTGATGTGGCTCATCGATCGAAGAGAGTTATAAGCCATATTTAATCTCACTAAATTGACAGCCAAGCATGGCAAAGCTACTGGAATACTATTGAATAAATTATGCGCCAAATTCAGGGACGCAAGCACCGATCTTGCCCCGCCTTCGTTATCATCTGAGACCTTTTCCGATACTTGAACAGATTTGGTCCAAACATGAGGACGATCCATCTCTATGATTTGTGCATTTGCTATTTTAGTGAATGACTCAAACTCCAAGGAATCCTCGCGTGAAATAGCCAGTTGCGACGCTAAGCTTCGACTGCTAGGGCTGTTGTTTAAACAATCCTCGCGTTGTATTTTTCGCGAAATATTTTGGGAAACTTGACTAGGTAAAGTCTTCAACAGATTAAACGACGCATTCAATTCCTTCAATTTCGGTGCGCGCCACAGATTATCCGGAAGACATTGCAATTTATTGTTTGAAACATCCATGATTTCCAATGCAGGTAAATTCATTATGAATTCCGGCAATTGTTCCAATCGATTGTCCTGAAGGTACATCTCTTCCAGAACTGGACACAATTTGTCTTTAGGATTTTTTGATTCAGCTGTAAGAGTATCTATTTTATTTTGAGCCATATTGAGGTATCGTAGGCTTTGTAAATAAAATATAATAGATGGTATGGAAGTGATAGAATTCAGAGAAATATCTATCCTCGTGATAGCATACAACACCAAGTCGTTATTCTTGGCGCTCAGTTTTTTGTTTACGTGTAATACAGCATCTGTCAACCACTGAGCTCGTATTTGCGAGAGGTGACACTGTTGATCGTGCCAATTAATCATCGTCGGTGTATTTGGAAATAGCGCCGAGTACGTTACATTCCCAAAGGACGATAATGCAGAAAAGTGAGAAGTTTGAGTACACTCGGTCATAGCTTTCTTATTAATTTTGTATTCTGAATCAGGATAAGCTTTTATAGATAAAAGTTTTGCCGTAAGTGGTTCGTCTCTGTTTTGTGCAGCGATTTTGATTGCTTTGCATGTATTATCCACAGCACCGTGCTTCAATAAAAGATCCGCAATTTTTATGTCACGCTGTTGACAAGCTATAATTAACGCACTAGAGTAATTACTTTCTGGATCGCTTTGATCGTAAGGAACTTTTACTAGCAAATTAGGATCGGCACCTGCCGATAGTAAAGCGGCAACTACTTCTGTATGCTTGCCTTTTACTGCTGCATGTAAAGAAGTTTCAGTAGCGTTGTTGCAATACAAATCTAAATTTAATGGACATATCATATTGTCATCCTTTTTATCGAACGCTTTGCTTCTAAAATTTAAACTAGACATTAATCTTTGTATTCCGCTTGAAATTTTTCTTTTCGAGATCGGGAGCGGCTGCGCCACACCCATGTCTTCTTCTTTGATTTTTCTTGCTTTCACTTTATAATTTAATAATAACTCTACAATTTTAATATTTCCAAGCATACTAGATATATAAAGAACATTCTGTCCCGTAACGTCCTGAGTATTGATGTCAAATGGCATCTCGTATTCATATTCACCGGATGAGTCTTTGTAGCGTTGATACGTGTTTTGTGGATACTCGAATTTCAACAGTAAATCAATAACTAAATGATGACCATTTATAGCCGCTACATGAATCGGTAACCATTTTTCCACGGTTAAAGATTGTACTTGTTTAGGAAAATGTCGAAGGAGCAATTCCACTATTTCTACTTTACCATTGTAACAAGCTATATATAATGGACAGTATTTGGTTACAGGATGCATTCTGCAGTCTGCACCATAATCCAAAAGCAAACGAACTATATCTTTGTGACCCATCTCGCAAGCTATAAAAAGCAGAGTATTTGCACCATTTGGTGCCATGTTGATGATACATTCCAAATCTGAGGTATGCCCTTGAATAAGATTCTTAGCTGCCACGATGTCTCCTTGAATACAGATTGCACGCAAAGAAGCATGCACCGCAAGTTTCGCCAATTCGTATTTTTCAGCTGCCGATTTAAGCAAATTTATACAGACATCTTGCTTGGCCTTCTCAGCCACATCCAATGGCCTCTCGCCATTATTGTCTTGAATCATCAGATTAGCATTGAATTTTAACAGTTTCTCAATATTGGAATTATGACCGTGTTCTGCACAAATGTGTAATGGTGTACGATAATGACCTCGTGGTCCACATGAAATATTTGGATTTGCTCCTGCAGACAGTAGTACATCCAAACATCTCGAATTTTCAGTAATAGCTGCGGCATGCAACGGAGTTCTACCCCATGAATCTTGACTATTTATGTATTGTGCATGCTCTCCTCTTAGAAGATCTTCCAACAATTCTGCATTATCCCACAAAGCAGCTTGGTGTAGCAAACGGCCAGGAAAGTCTTCATCGATAGGAGTATAATCTTCCATGGTGTGAACTATAAATATTGATACGGTATTTTTATTTTTTATATTTCTATAATACATTTTATTTGTAAAAATATTATTTCGTACTTACCAATTGAACCTTGGATGTAAATATCTAATTACATGACTATAAATTCATTTGATCATCGATTATGCAGTGATATTGTTGGTGTATTCGTCTTTTGCGATATTTCGCATATGACTTTTTATTTTCAATCCGATCAAAATTGAATGTTTTGTATTTAATACAACTTAATATACAAAAAATTGTACCATATTCTATGAATTTTAAATCCACTGTGTCTAAAGTGGAAGTTAAATATTTGAGATTGTTTATATACATTTGTAAAATTTCGATTACTTAATTACGTCTTTTTGTATATTTGAAATATTTTGTATCTATGTATATTTGAAATATATAGAATCTCTGAATTTATTCTTGTTACTTTAGTAATGGTTACTTTCTTCTAGTGGTTAAATAACGAGTTTTATTTATCATTTAAAATACTTTAATACTTTAATACTAGTGCATTAATATAAAACTCACATATAATACATCATCACATATCAATCGGAGTACGGTTCAAAAATATTCGCAAAAATCATGTTGAATTAGTCTTTCCTAATTTTTTGCTGCTCACTGTACACGCGTAATTCTTCCCCATGGTTTTTAATTGTCTTCTTTTTCACTGACAATTATAACAATAGCTCGTTTTCCATGATAGCTTCGGAGCAAAAAACTAGTGCAGTATCAAACATAACACAGCGATGGCCATTTTGTCAGTTCTCTTTATCGACTGTACGCACCTTTAGTTACAATTTTATGCATGAGCATTAATGTCATGCATGAATAACGTTGAATTGATTTAGATGAATAGCATTGTCACAGACGGAATGCAGAATAGATCTATTATTTTATAGAATTTCGTGTTACACTGAAATATCGAAAAATCTAAGGTTTTAAAATGGTGGATTTAGGAAGTATAATTAGTCCAATCATCGTACTTGATAAAGTTAGTGGGTGTCAAACGAAAAATGTCTTCTGTTACACTCGAGTATAAAAACTGTATGTAATTGTATCGTGTGGTTGGAATTATAGTAAACTATTGACATAAAGCATCACACACAATGAATCATTCATAAATGAAAAATTGCATTCTCATATTCCTCGTATTCCATATGTATAATACAGTGTAATGAAAACATTCTTAATAGATTTGTGAGAAAATAATTTCAAATGCAATCTTATGCAGACTGTACATAAATATTTTTACGATATTATTATAAATTTTACTGTATATGATAGCAATATATAGCTCTGAAAAATATATTTGTTATATTGGTCAAATTTCATTAATGATAGTTTAATTTTTATCATGATAAAAATACATACAACTCGTTTTTTTAATTAATCATCATTAATTTGTTTTCATAAGAAAAATTTAAAATTATTTTAAATTATATTTAATTCAATATTGTATTGATTATAAATAGGAA
>KQ435732.1:2878460-2889301 GCA_001276565.1 Melipona quadrifasciata | reverse complement strand
TATATATAGAAATTTTTTTAATTAAAAAATTAGAAAACTCTTTAACATAATAAATTGGTAATAATCTTTCAATGTTCCACTTGGCAGCCTTCAAGACTCAATGCTCGAGCCAGATTCCTAGCGACAGCTAGTCGGAAGATTTCAATTTTATTTTGAAATTTTAGGTCGTCTCCATGTGCTTCTACGCAACGTAATAATTCAAAACAATCACTGGAAGATAAAATTACATCTTTTGCCTCTAATAGTGGAATAGCATCCGACAAAAGTATCGACCAAAAGCTGAAATAAATATTTTTTATTGTATTAATTTTCCATTTAAATTTCGGCTATATTTATCTAAATACAAATAACTTACTATTTCGGTGTTAAATTTGAAACCAAAAGAGATACTAATAAACTTGCTGCTTCTTTAAATTCTCCAATGCTATACATTTGATGAAATTCACAATACTTCCCTATTACAAAAAGCGAAAAGCACAATTGATATTTTATTAAGGATTTGTTTATGTTTGTAAAATTTTATAATTTCAAAATTGATTTACCCAAAAATGTGAGTCTATCACTAGCCATCATACAGAAACCTAAATTTTCTAATAAGTCACGACAATCCAATTCTCCATATTCTGCATAACGCTTTAAAAATTGATCTGCGATATATGTTGTAAAACCACTATCCTGTGCTTTTAATGCCCATGCAAGTGCATTACCCAATCTTCCTTGTTTCATAGATTTCAGTCCTTGAATTTTACAAATACTAGTAACTGCAAGGGAGAATGTTTAAGAGAATGTTTAAATAGACAATCTTGTATTAAAATAAGTAAAATATGGTAATTTGAGGAATATCAACCTATATGATCCATCTTATTATCTCGTGCTATGTCCAGGATCTTATTCACTCTTGCTTCTGATCCCATTGGTAGTGATTGTAATAGTATCTCTAATCTCGCTAAACCTTGAACAGGACAGTGTATCAAGTAACTTGCACCACATTGCCACAAAGAGCGATGTCCCATTAGTGTGTTGCCATATTCCAATATTAGAGATTCGTGAAGTTGATTACTGACTCTGATAAAAATAGTTTAATTTTCATTTTTTGTATTTCGAGTAACATGAATTATTATTATTATTATAACTCCACTTACTCCACTTGGTCTCTATCCAATATTTTAAGTTTTCCACAAGCATATAATAAATCTACCAAATGAGCAGCAAACCATCCATTATCACCCATGTATTGTATTTCTTTAATAACACGGTGCAAGTTGCTTTCCATCACAGCACGTATAGCATTATCAGAAGGTCTATTAGCTTGCCATCTTTTGGAAATATTATTAGCATGAAGAGAAAGTTCAGGTTGCTTACAACAAGGAGAGGTATAAAATAATTTTGCTGCCAACAATTCATACCAAGCATCTGTATATTGTGAAAATTGCCACAGCATATCTTGCTCTCCTGCAATTAACTGTATTAAATGTTTTTAATAATTTAAACAGTAATACTACGTTTTATTGTATATACTCATATATATTGTTATAAATACCTTCATAATCATTTCTAAATTAGTGTCAACAATAAAAGCTTTACTGTTTAAATTTGAACATAACTCTAGTTGCCAACGTTTCCAACACGTAGTAAATCCATCTATAGAATAACCACCATATACATTATAGATAGGCATTGTTTTAAGAACATTTTCTGCCATTACAAAAGCAGGATGATCTGCTTTACTATGCAATGCCAATAAAGCTCTCACTAAATCTAACTTTCCATGTAACGCACAACCTATTACAGCTTCCCAATAATTTGGATACTCCAAATCAGCGCCGATTGTCTTGTGAGCTAATATTTTAATTGCTACAAGTTCTCTAGATGGAAAGTGAAATCTAATCCACTCTAACAGCTGTGGTAAAATTACATCACCTAAATTAAAAATATTGAATTTTAGAACTTTTGGATACTTCTTTGTTATTTTCTATTTTCAATGTATAATTTACCTGGCACTACATCTACATAAAGAATTTCAATCAAGTGCCAAACACATTCTATTTGATAAAAAATGGTCAGAAAATTTTCTAGTGATTCTTTCTTATCTGACAAACATTTTCCACAGATGTCTTGCAAACTTTCTATACATGCTCTCAAAATAGACCTGTATTGCTTGCTATGTTTTAAAAGTTCTGGTCTAACATCTCCAGACACAGATTTTATTTTTTGAATGGACAGAAAGACACCATTACTCTCATTCACTAATTTACGTAATTGCGGTGAAAATAAAATTATTTCTGGTCTTAAAATATAGACCATCGGATCATATTTTTCAGAACTTTCTTTAGCTAATTTTTTATATATGCCAATTCTGTTACTATTGACCCAACTTCCAGTTATATGTAAATGTTTAGGAACATTTGGAATATCCTACAAATAAAAATTTTTTTTTTAATACATTTTCACATACAAAATGTAGAATCTAGCTAAAATAATACAATATCTTATAAGAATAATCTAGCTCTATGGTTTCATTAACTTAAATTAACTAGTATAAAAATAAGAATTATAAGATTATAATAATATTATCATGCTTTCCTTTTGCTAAATAAACTTATATCTAATTTATATGACTTTTATAGGATTGGAACAATATTAATTATACGAAACGAAGAAAATATAGGTTAAGTATCAATATAAAGCGTGCACGCGGTTCAGGAAGATTTTATTACTTACTATTGTTGGAGGACTATCGTTTTCATCCATGCTTATATGAAAAAGAAATTATTATTCCAAGTATACTATATTGTGTAATAACATTCAACTTTCACATTTGTAACGAAGTTTATTGTTTTTCTATAGATTAAATGCACAGTATTGTCAACTATCGATAGCGGTATTTAATTGTGAAACAATCGATATATTGTATCTCCACATCTACATATCGATACTTGGCAGACATTATCGATAATATCAAAAGAAACGTTTTATCGAAAAGTACATTCGTCTTACCGACATTTTGAAGTGGTTCAAAACTTTAGCAGCATTTGATGACATTTTTAACTTGTTATTATATTCAACATTGTGCTTTAATTAATTAAATAATTAACAGTAGTGGCATAGTTTCGAATTGACGAGAAAAGAAGTGTGAAACAAAAAAGTGAAAAGTCAAACATAATACGAAAGTGTAAGTCCCAATTTAGTTACATTTTTTGCAATAATTATTATTATTCACGCTATTTATTCATTATTGAACTAATTGTAATTAATAATTATATTTCAACTCTTTTAGTTTCTACATTCAGTATTTCATTGTCAGTGCATTTTCAAGAATTCATAGATTGGAATTTCATTTTATTAAATAGCTAATGCCTCCAGCAGTAATGCCATTATCTTAGTCCATACTGCTTATGTCAAAAATCAACACTTTTCAGTACAATTGGTTCTATTGTGTATATCAAATAAACTGGGAATTTTTATGCATTTATAGAAAATTCAAAGATATAAAAATGTATACAATGCACATAGTTACATGGAAACATATCAAAAGTATATTGTTGTAATATTTAATATACAAAACAAACCTCCATTTAAACTTTACTTTTTAAATTATTTTCACAAATAATATGAATTTGCATAAAAATCCGCAGTCTAAAGTTATACTAGTATATTAGTGTAATACAGTGTCAATTAAATTATACATCAAAGAGATTTTAATAATAACATTTATTTATAATTGTAGACTTTATTTTGATTATATGCATTATATTTATTTACAATTATTATATTATTGTTACACTTATTTATAATTGTATAATTAATATTTTATTTATTTATAATTGTAAATGTTATAGGTTACAAGTTAAGTACAAGAATGAATGTGAAAAAACAACTGGAGATTATAGTCTGCATCAACACTTTGATGTGTATACGACAACATAAGCACGAGTCAGCCCCACTCACGCGGAACGCTTGGCAGGTCGGGTTCATCATTGGCGGACGAACGTAACCGAGGAAAGACGACCTGTAACGCGACCATGGGAACTGGATTCCGTACGAATAATCTGAGCTTGCGCGGTGCTTTCGAAAGGCGCGTCCTGGCTCGGTCGTCTGACTACGGTCGGGCTTTTACTCGTCGACGAGCTTTCGTGCTGGAGCGTGCGCGTCTCTCTCGTTGTAGCGGGACAAGGAGAGAAGAAGGAAGGAGAGAGCGGTGGTCTCGTTCGCGTTCGGCCGGGTCACCACGTACCAATCCCACAAGTAGCAGAGACGCTGCATCCAGAAAGACCAGACACAGAGTCGTCTCGCACGCGAAAATGTAACGATCTCAGTGGTGGGGCCGGTTGTCTGGAAAATTGGTTTAGACAGAAGGGGAGAAAGAGGTGATATTCCTTTCCCCCGTGTCGCTGCTCGCGAGTGAAGCATCTCGAAGAGAAGGGGATCCATGGCGTGAGGCATCAGTTGGTTCATTCAATTATTTCTGCACGAAAGTCTGAAGCTCGAGATAAATCAGGTACGTGGACACGCGTATATTTCTCTCCCTGCTTTCGTTTGTTCCTCGAATGATAAGTCGCTCGAGGAATTGACGATTTAGTAAATAACGTAAAGCTTCGCTTTCTTACCTCGCTACCGGCTTCTTCCACCTTTCTTTTCTTTTTTTTTTTTACGCTTGTTTCCGTAGGTGAGTGGACGTTCGAAGTCGTCCACTAAATCGAAATGTATGCGAACGAAGGATCGTTGCAATCGGGGGAAGGGGTTGTTACATTCTCAAAGGGGTTGATGCAATTTCATACCGGCTTTTGGTGTCTGGTGAAGACTATGAATAAAAACATCGGGTATCACAGATGGACGATAACTGTGGTGGTCGTAGTTGACGTTTTGCGCAAAACTCGACCCTACTGCGTGGTCGACTACTATGTACGACGCAGTACGTTGTTGGCCTCCCCTTTCACCTTTCGTTGCACACCAGAAACACGAGCTTAATCATTTCAACCGATTTTTAATATTTTTCGACTCATTTGTATTTGGATATCTCTTAGTTTCAGTGATCTAGGAGTTGCATTGTTTTTGTACAACATAGTTGTACGTTAGAATTTCGCATTAATGTTTGTAAGAAATTTATTTCGAATTTTCTGCATATATATATATATATATGTAATTAATATTACTAAATAGAATGTATATTTATTTAAAGTAAAACGACACGAGACTAGTGTTATCTTTATTAACTATTAATCGTTTGTAGGATTTCGTTTCCGGGTACATGTTTGTGTATAGAGGCACTAGTATGTTGTATCTTCTATTTTCGCAACAGGTTACGTTTATAGAGTCGGAATACGCAAGAAATAGTAAGCAAAAACAGTATACAGACAATATTCGTCAATACGCTTCATTTTTTAATTGAATCGCTCAAACATTTCAGGTTCATGTACGACTTCGTCACTTTGACAATATGAATACTTTTATAGAGATTGAAAGTTCAGGAGATGTCGTTTTATTCTCAAAATATAATTTAACGCTTAACATTGATATAATTATCAAAAAATTTGAAAAACACAGATGCATATAGAAATATTTAAATATCATTTTGAATTATATTTTTGTGTTAGTGTAGTTCTACATCCTTTACGAAGCAAACTTCGTTGATTCTTGAAAAAAATTCATAAAATGATATTAAATGTAATTAAGATTTATTTATTTCGCCTGGGGGAATTATTTGTTGTTTAACATATCGCTACGCCACATATGTGTTGGTAAATAATTCTTAATGATGATTAAGTGAACGTATTAACAAAATCAAGTTTCCAACGCGACGAGTAGATGAAATTGATTTTTCTTAAGCATCACATTACTCTCTTTTTTATCTCCTTTTTTAGCATCAAAAATAAAGAGCAGGTTAAAGATCTCTGAATAGCTAAATACCACTTTGGTCGATAAACCTGGGCGGTTTGACCTGGGCGCCAGAAAATAACAGATATCCACCCTTTGTATCCACCTCCCTTCACTTTTTCTGTTAAACGATTGGTAACTTCTTTGGAAAACTTATGATGTAAAATTAACTAAAAATATTCTAATTGTGGATTAGAGTACATATAGATATATATATATATAATGGCTTTTATTTAGTTTATAAGTAACTTTGGCCAAGTTTAGAAAATGTATCTTTTACCAGTTTTGTTTCACTTCTGTTAGGAAGATAAAATAAATTCAAATGAGAATTAAGAATGAATACAAAGAATGAATTTTTTTCTAAAGACGACCGTGTAAAATATGGTTGTTCTCTTGTCTCTCTTTTGATTACGGAAAGCTTGATGTTTTTCCTTTCCCCGCTGAAAGTAAGAATTTTTATTTGGAAAAAAAGCCAAAGCTAGCTTCGGAATCAAAATTACCATTTCTTTCTTCTTTTTTGTTCCTACTAGTATTTTAAAAGATTCCAAGAGACACTGGAATAATTTTTATATTCAGGAAGCTTCAACTCCACCGTGTCGTAGCTATAACTATGAACCATATTTTTCGATTAGTAACGTCCCCGAGTTGTACTAAACCTTATAAAGCATACTCGCAATTTCTCGTTTCTGCGGTCGATATTTTTCACCATCGGGATAACTACATTCATCGTCTATTTTCTCTTATTCCTTTTTTTGCATAGATATTTGTAAAGATGTTGCATAAAAATCGATAGCCCACTTCCGAATGAAACCTCTTAAAGGAAGCTTAATAAAATCAGCGTGCAGTAACCGGAGTAATTGGGATTCAGACGGGTAAATGAAGCACTTACTGGACTAAAACGAGGAGGTCCGTGGTGTCGAAAGTCGAGTGTTCGGCACACATTATTCTCGGTTGCGATCGAGGTATAGCCTTCCTCCCCCGCTGTATCCTCCGGTGCTTTTAGCCGCGGTGCATGACCTGCTTTTTGGTCCCGTTTGATTTGATGGTGCGCTCTTTGTTAACTGTGGATCCTGGTACGCGTGCTGCTTTTATCAGATGCATCGCGCCGACGCGATGAAACGCGATGAATCCGGCAATCAAAAGAAACGGGCCTCGAAAATATCTCGGGTATAGCCCGATATGGGCTCTATCGACTGCTTTAATCCTTTTTCCCGTAGAACGCATCGCGACGGATGTAAAGAGCTTCAGAGATTCCGCGCCGGTTTCAAAATAAATATATTTCCCTCGAGGAAAAGCGGTAATTAGACTGCGGATTCGTTCAAAGTGCACGCATTTGATAGTGCAAAGATGTATAAAATATTTAAAACGTAATATTTCGTTTGTGATATTTAACAGATAAAACAATCCTCTGTCTAAGTTTCATTTTGATTGTTAGAAGTGATATAGTGGCTTATTTGAATACTTATAGATATATTGTGTGTATCACACGAAATTTCATTAACGCTATAATAGAATGTGATTGTCATAATTACGGCGATAACTTGACACATAATGTCAAAAAATTATGCATACTTTAAACTGGCTATGACTTCGTAGAAGAAAATTATGCAAAAATTTACTTGGCTTTACTTTAAAACGTAAAGCTTTTACGCTTTGACTGTTCCAAGTTCGTTTCTTCCAAAGATGCTTTTATTGTACATCACGCAGTGGGTGGGAAAGTAAGAGTATTTTTATTCTCGAAAATTGTGAAAACTGGGGCATCTTTGAAAACATTAAAAAATTTTTTTTGTGACTTGAACTACCGCGGTTTTGAAAATTGAAACTTTCTCTTTACAACGATCTTTTTAACCTTGCTTCACGATTTTCTTTTTTTTGTCATTTAATTGTACTTTGAACATTAGGGTTAGACGACGAAATGGGATTTTTTAAATTTTTGTCATTTAACCCTAATGTTTAAAGTTCAATAAAACGATGAGAAAAAAATCGTACAGCTTATTTTAAAAGATTATTGTAAAGGGAAACTTGAATCCTCAAGATCACGATGGATTTAATTATAAACCAAATTTTTCAATGTTTCTACGTACGTATGAAATTTTACAATTTTCTTTTTAAAGAAACCAACATTTTTCCATTTGCTAAATGATGTTGAAAATCTCTTGAAAAGAAACGAATTTAAAATGGATGCTTTGCATTTTGAAATGTAACAAACGAGATGAAGTAGATTGTTATGATTTTTTTTAACAAAGTTGTAACAATTTAAATTATTGATAATTGTTCATTTAAATTGATAGTGCAAAACTGATTCCACGAAACGACAAACTGATAAATTGACAAATTTATATCCGTCAAAATGATAACAAGATCGTAAAATATTTTTGGGAAAATCAAAATATCCTGCAAACCACTACATATTTTGTTTTTTTGTTTTTTTTGTATTCCAAATGCAAATATTCGATAAAATATTATCTGTGTGAAAATTTGCGTGTGTTTAGTTTTGCTCATCGTTGCGTATTGATAAAATTTGAAAATGTATACAGAAATTGCAAATATACAATTAGTAAAAATCATCAAAGTATTTCAGTTAATTATTAATTGACTATTTTTAACGCTAATTCTATGTTGAAGATTAATATTCAGTAAGTGCTTGTAATAAATGTTTCGTAAGTTTTGTTCAGGATTATTAATACAATCACGATAATGTCTCATCACAGTGCTAATGAAATTTCAAAAAGTTTGACAGACGTAAAATATATTCGTGGAAATTTTCAAAATGACATCAAATAATAATCCTATTGACTGACTTGCATATTTTTTCACGAAAATGCTTCGTCGAATGTAAAAAGTTTCACTTCTCTCTGAGTTCAGAGTAAATATTTTCACAGTAAAAATGTATAGAAATCGTGTTTTAACACTGGGATAGAAGCATACGTTGGTAAATAAAAATAAAAACTGTTGTTGTTGGCCAAAACAAAACTCAGAAAAAATAGAGTTGATTCTGTCGACTATTTTAAATAGTTCTTTTTTCAGCAAAAAAAAAAAAAAAAAATTTCATTCTTCTATGGAAAAGTGTTGAAATAAATATTTTACCGATAAATAAATAGTTATAATTAAGCATGTAGAGAAAAATGTGTAAAAATTTTTACATCAGAGTACGCGCGTTTAAATCGTTTGTTTGAGTCGAAAAAATTCAATGTCTCCATGCGCGATTTTAGATAAATTTGAATTTAAAGTTATTCTGTTCTGTTAGGGATTTTAGTAATTTTAGAGATTTTGGGGATTTTAGGGACTTTAGTAATTTTAGCTTTTTCTTTCGTGGTCTACTTCGATCTAGCACTAAAGTTTTTAAAAAAATATCAACTAACTTGTTAAGATTAACGTTTGTACACATGAAATAATTTTAGTATTAAGTAATCACAAATAAAGTTTGAGACGAAATAATTCAACATCTCCATCCGCGATTTTAGATAAATTTGAATTTAAAATTGCGTTTGAGTACGTATTCTGTTCAGTTAGGGATTTTAGTGATTTTCGACCTAGTACTAAAGTTTTTAAAAAAATATCAACCAACTTGTTAAGATTAACGTTTGTATACGTGAAATAGTTATTAAGTAATCACAAATAAAATGTATGTCACTCGTTTCTCAATAATGATATTTAATAACGATATTATTCGGAAGATAATTTCCATTATATTTCTCAATTTAATGTTTAATTAAAGCGGGCACGAAACGAAGCGAAATCGCGAGAGAAACTCAACGCAACTGCTGTTCTTTCGTAATTAATTAATAACGTAATTGTTATTTGAATCTGCACTTAGAGTGGAACTTCAATCAACTATTTTTAGAAACACCCTGCCTTTCGCGGCGAGACGTCGAAATGTCGACAAGTTCGAAAATTCGCGGAAATCAAAGCCAGTTACCTATTAATCCGCGAATTTCGGCGTGTATTGCGCGGGATTTCAAGATGTTCGGTTTCAAACTCACGCTCATCCGTCGTTAATGGAAGTGCAATCGATTTTGAAGGACCGCGACGATTGCTGCCAATCCAAAAGGTTATTCGCATGACCCACATTCAGCTTTCCTACGCGAAACGAATTTTCATACGGATGGAACAATGCGAGCCGTGCAAACACGCATGATCGCAGCCAAGCCCCGGTATATTAAACATTCGATCGTTGAACTTTTGACAGTACACCGAAAGTAGGTCCAGAGACGTAATTAAAGAAAATATAATTTTCCGTTGAAACGGAGAATGATGTTTCAACGTCGTGGCAGTATTTTCAGAATTACTTAAGAAAATGCGAAAGGAGACGCGAGAAAACACTGCAGACTTTTTCAAATTTACTTCTTTCCCTGTTTCATATTTACACGACGTTCTACTATTAAAGCTGAAAGTTACATCTGTCGAATCAATTTAAAATACGAAGCACGGAGATGTATCTTATAACTGGCATAATTAAATTAACGTCTCGAGTTCTAAAAGCACGAAAGATTTACCAAGAAATGGACTTTTAATTTTCATGAAACGAAAAAGAAAAGAAATTGTAACGTACATCTGATGTTGGTGCGTTTATCTGCCAAGAAATGTTTCACCTCATGGTCGGATGTATAAATCGCGAGGAATTGTTTGAAATTTGTTGGATTATAGTGTTTCTTTTGTCGGTGCGGTCTTGGTACATAATTCACAAAAACGTTTGTGTAACTTCTATTTATCTCTAAAGCAGTTGTGTAACAAAATGCACGAGTCGGTAAAGAAATTGGAGATAACTCCGATTTATTATTCGCGGAGAGAAAGAGAGAGAAAAAAACGGAATTTTCTCTGTAAACGAGAGTTTCGAATTTCTGTTTTCACTCAGATAGAATTCTTCTGAACAATTTGATCGGTGAATCATTTGCCGCGAAACGTGTGTAAGTTTGCGAAACGAACACTATAGATGATGTTCGAACTCGCTCTACTCGCTATTCGTC
>KQ435732.1:2857627-2873514 GCA_001276565.1 Melipona quadrifasciata | reverse complement strand
AGCAGATACGTATGAACGATATAATCGTGTTAAGAAATTTCTAGAAGATAGAACTACCCTGTTTTCACCTTTTCTTTTCCTACTTTTTATTTCAATATTTCACAACAAAGTGAAGAAACGTATCTCGCGAACGCATCCATCCTGTCAAGGGACAATTAATTTTCGTTTAGTCGTTCGCGAGGGATGAAAATTTGGCGACGTGCCCCGTTTCCACCGGCGAGAAAGGAAAAAAAAAGAGGGGGAAAAGATTCGAGAGTGCGCTCGTGCAACCGTTTGTTGCGCGTCTAGCTTAATAAAAGTTTAATAGACACGTCGAGCGAGGGAACTTTTTCTGACCGCGTCTCGCGGGATTGTGTCTTCGTCCGCGGTTCTTGGACGAACGTTGCTCACGAGTTTTAACTACGGTCACGTTCTCGCGAGTGTAATTCGTTGCAAAGCGAGAAACATTCCGACTGGTCGAAAATTCGCGTTCTTCACGCGTAATCTCACGACCGATGTATTTTCACGTTCTTCACCGGTCTCCGACTTTATTATTTGTTTGTTCAGGGGGAAACGAACGATTTGGCAATCCGCCTACGGAGAAACAGTCCCGAAGCGAAAATAAAATTGCTCTAGCGTGCCGGATCCCGCGTAAACTATTCCTTCGGCGTCAATACGCAGAGATAAATTATTGTTCTCACGTTCCTCGTTCTATCAGATACAGTTCAACCTTAAGTTTGTTTAATTTTACTCACCTTCGGTTTGTAATAGGCTAAAAACTGCAATGTAAATACAACGTGATGGTTTGTAGTGGCAAGGTATTTACGTATATTGTGTAAGAATTTTTTTCTGAGAATTCCAAAACCTATCATTTTATATAATTTTACGTGTAGGTACAATAATTATAAATTTTTCTACGAGTTTTAAAAATCAGTATTACACGTGAATAATTTTATATTTTAGTTTGTTATTTCATATCCTACTTTTGGGAAATGATATAATTTACATTAAAAACAGGAAAAAATGTTGCATTGAAATATGTTTATTCCGTGTGAAAAGAGATCATACTATTTAATTTAGTTTGATTTAATTCTAAAAGAAACAACAAATTGTTTAATTCTAATTGAAACAGTAAAGTTTCAATTCTCTGATCGTGATACGTGTTATACCATGCTTTATAGTTTGAAGTACATAATTAAAAAAAATTTATCGCGAAAAAGTACAATTGCCATTGTTCAATTACTAGAAACGGGATTTTGTTGGATTTCAGTGAGGTTGAAAATACATTTTATTTTTCACGTCTCTAACTCGATAGTTGTTTCGATCGGTCGTATGCATTTAGCATTAGTGCCCGATGAACATTAATTCCAATAAATGCAGCGATACAGTCGCTCGCCGCAGCGCGTTGTTAGTTTCAGTGGTACAACCAGGGAATTACACTAAGTAGTAATTGCATTTGGAACGCGCACAGCTTACTAACTCCACACCTCTCCGTAGAAATGATTTTTGCAAAGCTCTCGAGCCCAAAGATCTTCGTGCGTGCATCAATTTCGTTTGTTAATTTTTCAACTGACATTCTTAACTTGAACGTGCATAGGAAGAAGTCTTAATCTCATTTCACGAGCAATGAAAATACGAATATTTTTTTTTACAATCAGCTCGAAACGAAAAGTATCCGAGTTTAAATTCAAACAAGTTTATATATTTTTATCAAATAACGTCGAGAATTTGTCTATTGTCCATTTTTAAATTGACACGAGAATAGAATATTAATTGCTTCAGCCAGGAAGCAGGAGAAAATCAGGCAATTAGATAATTAAAAAACGGAAGGATAATTTAAAAAGCACTCAAAGTTTACATATAAATTTATTTCTAGACTGTATACGTTATTAATGAGGCAGAGCTTTTGTGGATTTTTTTAGTTCCTAAATTACCTATAGTACAGACACGGAATAATATCAGATAGAGATTTTTAATGCATAATAGATGTAATTTAAAATTGAAACTAGAGCAGATTTTACGATATTGATAAATTCACGTTTCTCGGGAATTTCTCTGTTGTATCATCGTATGGACAATTGAAAACACGTATGACAGGCTTATAAATTGCTATAAATTATATTTATAAAATACTATAAATTACTCGCACATTAACGAATAGTTTTCTGTAGCAAATTACAATATTTAATTAAACAGAAGTAAACATTTTAAAGCATAAAGGGTTGATCAAACGATCCGCAATTCCTTTCGCTTTGAAACCTACCCAAAAAAATTAAAAGCCAACTTTCGAAAATTAAAAACGCGGCGGCAGGAAAGCACAGCGGGCTCACAATTTCTGCAAATATTGTTTTTACCACAATACCAGTGGTACGTACTTTAATTTATCTTAACGTTCCTCGTTTTAATTAATCCCTTTGCTTCCTCCGGAGCACCGCGCGAAATGGAACGTATTGCAAAAACTAATACACGGAGAGAGAGTTTTAATTGTCATTAATCCGACTGTGTGAGTCACGCGTCTCATCGATGGAAATAAATAACTCGCCGTTCTGCGTAACAGATCGTTAGCTCGTAATCCGAAGTTGAGACATATTGCGGGCTCAGTGGTTTGCGAAGTTTCAAGGCGCGACGCGGGAAATTGCTCGATTCACCTCCGACAAAGCGCGTTACAATGGTGGCTTGTCAAGAGGCGATAGAAGAAATTTTCCCGTGGTCACATGAAATTTTCGCATGTGGAAGATTTCGGAATCCTTTGCAAGTACACGCTGCTTATCCCCGAACGTGTTTCGCTTCCTTTGGATGGCTTCCTTTCCAATTCGCGAAGCTTTGCAGACTAACAATATCCGTAATCCACAAGCCTCGGTTTGACGACTGAATTAGCAACGACACCGAAAAATTTGACCGATAATCCGCGCGACTCTCCCTTTCGTTTCTTTCCTTTTCTTTTCTTTTTTATTGAGAGGAAATTTGTACCTGCTGATAAGAAACTCGAAGAGAATTGGACTTTCATTTTCGAATTCATTGGACTTGTTACTTTTATTTTTAGCTGCTGTTTGAAAGAGATTGCTTGGTAGATAAATTTGAAAGTTGTTCGTAGCGAGGAAGTAGCAATTTCGATTTTTATTCTCGTCTTCGAACTTTATTCTTCTTGTCAGAAGCGATTTGATTGCGTCGCTGACAAGTCCGTATTTAAGAATTTTATTAAAATGCAACGTCCTCTCAGTTTTAAGTGAAAAGTTTTCAGTTTATAAAATTCCTGATCGCTCGGCTACCTTAACTGACGCAATTATAAAAAAAGCAGCGGAAGTTGTTCCAACAGCGTGGTTGTTATAACTTCTTTAATCACATTTCTTTGACTTTAATCATTTCTTGAACTCTGAGAACTTTCGCGATGAGAATTCCAGCTTGCAACTTTCTTCGGAAAAAATTACGTAAAAGTTGGTCTTGATCCGATTAAAATATAAAGTATAAAACTATCGAGACCCGGTATGAAAGATAATGAGAATTTAAAATTCGCTTTGTACAAAAAAAAAAAAAAAAAAAAAAATAATAAAGATTCTTATTAAAATTCTGACACGATGAGCTGTAATTTTTTTGAAATATATACTTGCTTCTCGAGTGCCACAGTGGCCAAATGTAAAAAAAACGCTAGCTTCAGAATTATCTCTTGTCTTCGACAGTGAATTCAACGCTAACAAAAGCTCTCGCGTTGAATCGCCCCGACGCTATGCGATTTCTGCTCATTTCCGGGCCTGCCTCGCGATGAATGGGTTCACTTTCTGGTCATAAAGCCGATTTCACAGTGGCGCGATGTCGGTAATCTCCATTCTGTAAGTTTGGTTTAATCTTTAATTACATTATCGAGACGCGACCGTAAAGCTTGTTGCGCGGGGCGAATACAGACCAAAGATAAACCATGCCACGTATATTTCTACAAACGTATTCACGGCGAAAGGATCTGTTCAAACGTCGACTAATTGTCTCTCTTCGCGTAAATTTTCGTTCGCTTTTTCTCTTGTACGATCTCTTCGCACTTTCGTGGAGTATTAAAATTTTAGAAAATAAAAATTTATAAATCTGGTTTTTCGGATAATATCGATCCCGGTCCTTAATGATTGATGGCTTTGTAATAATATACGGCGAGCAAATGACATTGGAGCATTGGGAAATTGTACAATTTCAAATTATAACTATGGTTAAACATATTTAAAGAATGCTACAATTATTTTGAGAGTAAAAGTAGTAAAAGAATTCTTTTTATAAAACTACCGAATACTATGAAACAAATTTCATGTCCCTTATCAAAAAATTTGATTTCCTGTGGCTAGAACGTCGAGTTTTTTTTTTTTAAGCTTCATTGAGTTTCTGAGAAACGTGCTATCCCTCTTCTCGATTCATTCTTTGTTCTATTTTGCACACGTCACGGAAAATCTGGATGTTTAAAATTCCTGAATTGTACATTGTAAAGCTATCTGATGTTTCCAGTCGCGTCCAACATTTGATGAACAAGGATTCAAGCTTAATGAATTAAAAGAGAGAGAGAGAGAGAGAGAGATCACTAGGTCGAGAGATCGGTTAAAACCAACGTCAGTATATCTGCTTTTGAGAGACGTAAAATTCCAGTTAATTCAGCCCTCTCGAGTAATTCTCGACCTCAAAAAATTAGGTTCCCTGTTTGAATGAAGCAAGCAGCTCCCTTTCATGCACGCACCGTTCTTTTATTTCTCCTTGGACCGATGTTTTTATTTTCCACTTACTACTAACTTAAACCACGCACGTCTTCCTTGTAATATTAATTAAAAATGATAAATACAAAGTGAGATTATCAAAAGTTCTTAGAGTTTTAGAAAAGGTTAGGTTAGAGTTGATAAAAAATGAAGAAAAATCGTATCTGATTCTCCAGCATAGATAATGAAGCAACGCAATTTAACTTAACCCAAACCTAATTGGCCGTGAAATTAATAGTCTCTTTACTTACATTTTTTTTTTTTTTTCTTTTCACTTTCATCTGGAAAAATTAAAATCGATCTGTTTGAAATTGTTGTAATTGTTTCATAATTATAGACAGTTTTTTCTTTTTATTAATGGACGACTTGGTTAAATTCATTATTCTGTCTTCATTTACTATAGCTATGATAGCTTGAAGTGAATGAATTCATTTCAATTCATGCATGAGCGAATATTTGTAGCTATGAAATCATAGTTGATTTAATTACTGAAGTTTCACATTTCAATTAACTCGAACACTTTCTTGAGAACTCATGAATTACGTTTGTATTGATACCTTTCAACCATTGACATCTCTGATTAATTCATGCGTGGAATGTTTCGAATCCAATGAATATCTACTTGACATCTAATGATCGCTGTATAAACGGGCACCGCGAGAATCCATATTCGTTCATATTAATTATTTCCCATTAGCATAATAATCAATTTATACAACGCTGGTATGCGCGATATTTCTTATTGTCTAATTTTATTTGGAAATTCTCTGAAAGCAGAAGTATCATTGAGTGAAATTCGTCATTTCGATTGAAATTAAAATTGATAAATCTTAACAACGATTCAAACGCAAGATGTGCCGATTATTTTTAATTTTAACATCTTTATAACATAATTTTAACATTTTTTTTTTTTTACATCTACAGTTAATTCGTAATTTTTGCAGTATGTTCGTTTAAAGAAACTTTTCATCGGAGTATCAAGATTATGTTAAAAAATATAAAAGGTTTTTTTTTTAAGGTTGATATTTACCTCGTGTGTTATATCTGACTTTGCATAAAACAACTGCGTTCTTGGCACATCTGCACAATGGATTTATCGAACCACTGGTTTCATCTCGGGCTTTAGCGGTTTCTCTGTTGCCCCTCTTTTTACAGGCGTATTGCTTACCGTGCACAAAAAGTCAAAATTTGGCGAGGCAAGCTGGAGGAAAACTTGATCTAAAAAAAAAAAAAAAAAAGACATCGCTCTTCTTCTCTAGTGTCACTGGTACCTTCAAATTTAAATTTCTCAGAATTTAAAAATGAGTCGATGATCTTCCAGAAATTCCTTCGTTATTAAAAAATTCTTCATTTAGAAATTCCCACATTTTCCTCCCACGTTCTTCATAGACCGTGTAATTTAACATTTTGAAATTTCATTAGCAGCGCGGCGAGACACAATTGTCATTATTACATTGATGAAATTTGAAACGAGTTTGAAGTTTATTGCAACGTTAATAAAATTTCAAAGTGAATTTCACAATATATCGCACCCTTGCTAAGAAAGTGACGCAATTCAAAAAGCGCAAGTTTCGAGCGATCACTATAAAAAAAGATAGCCCTTCGTCAATCTTCTTCGTTGATCTTGACTATAATTTGACTGATAGAAAGAAATCACGTTGCTTCTGATTCATGTGACACTGTGCTATATTTCATAAATTTATTGTGAATTTTCTTTTGATTATCGTTGTGAACAAATGCACAGTGCAAAAAGAGAGGTATTTTACTTTGAATTGCGCTGTTTTTTATTTAAAAAACAATATCTAATTCCGTTCGGAACATATTTTTTTCGAGTTTTCCTGTCACCTTCTTCGCAAGGATGCGACGACTATTCATAAAATATGTAAAATATGAGTGTTTGAATATTTTTTGCAAACCAGAAACGCGAATCAGTTATTGGTGCGGCGCGAATCGGCGCTCAAATAGAGAGCGGTAAACAGGGACGATCGATTTGTCGTGTCGATTTGCCTGGCTTTGTCAGTTTGTATCTGAATTTTCCGGCTGAATAAAGTTCGTCACTCGATGTTGTGCTGCGCATGTGGAAATCCACGCGAGGCTGTCGCTCGGCTCTTTTTTTCACAAGCAATTTCCTGAGATAACGATAAGCGTTTAATAACGCCGCGATAACACTGACGTCCCACAATTTCCATCCTCCAATTGTTCCGCGTTTTTCTACTCGTTTATTTCGTTCAAAGCGTGTATATTTCAATTTAATTATCTCGTACACGATTGAAAATGTTTTCAGTATTTTTCCTCCTCTTTGTAGAGGAGAAAAAAATCTGCCTTCTTTTCGTTTTTTATCTGAATATTATTTTTTTAAATTTCCCTTCTACATGACTGTCGTGTATTTTTAAAACGTAGTCGACGTTTGGCAAGACGTGCAGTATCTGCTGATAGTATAAATTAAATACTCCTCGCTGGTTTCACCTTCTTTATTTATTTTGCCACAGATTATATTTTGTTTCGCAGGTTTTATAAATTTTATATCATTACCGATTTATTTCATTAGTTTAGTCATGCCTGTCTTAGAATGTGATACACACTAAATAAATCAAAATTAGCCAAAGGTTTTCACATATATTTTTAAATGCAAATCAAGATTTTGAAGTTTTTTTCGTATTTCTTACCGATGCTTGTCAACTGTTTTCCCGTTGATTCAATAAGACGCACGAATTAAAGTGCCAGTACGTTGAGTGGTCTTATTTGTCCAGTTTGTCCAATTTGTTCGTTCGGGAAGAAAGGGATCCCTGCGTAAAAAAAAGTTATTGAAGCTTCCTTCGCGAGGAGTTAATCAAACGATGATGCTTTTAGAGGTTTATAGGATTATTGAAATAACGACGAGAGTATATTTCGAAATAAAAAGCACGAAGTGAATAATATTCAGAAATATCACTAGCAATAAGAATCTATATATATTATATTCGCGTATGAATTACATCTCGTTCAATTTCAAATATTTCGATATTCCCACTTTCTTTTCAGGCCTTAGACTCGTAAAATGTTCACGCACGTATGCTCGAAAGATCGATTTTTCATTGCGTTGCGTATACGTATATTTTTATTGCGCATTCGATCGTATTTTTGCGCACTTTTGGATCGTTTACGACATTTTCGCATCTCCATATTGCAAAATAATATTTTCCTTATCATATTTTGAAACTATTTTCTCGAAAAGAATCAAGAATCGTTTTTCATTCTCTCTGACCTTTATTACGTCCAGTCGTAAAAATAACAAATTTGAATAACAATGCGAATCTAATCTAAATTTCCCGATGACAAACTGCTTTATTCACTTTTTGTTAATAGTTTCGCCAGATGATACACCGAAGTTAAATTTACACGCGATAGAAAATGGAGTTTTGGCTTTAATAAAACGCAGTGAAATTTTTGTCGAAGAGCGCAAATCTGCCAAAGCGTTGTCAGAGTCGCCGAGGGTAATTACTGACGCTAGTCTCATTACCGGTAATCCCTAATTGTGGGAAATTGCGGACTGTTATTGCCGCAGTCAAAGATGCGAGGTCTAATGTTGACGAGCACGAAGCGATTCGTGCAGATAAACAGGAATTCCGGTTCACGCAAATTGAATATCCCCGATCACACGCTTCGATTGAGTAAAATCAAAATTCACGTGGCACGGCATAATTTTCGATATGAAATTTTAGTTGGACATTTCAAGCATTTCAACTAAACTCGCCGTCCTCGCAAATTGCGCATCGATGAATTTCCTGCATTTCGAACAGGTCGTTGCAGCTTTCAAATTTCTCGAAATTTTTCACGTTAGATTTTTATATTTTTTTACATTAACTCGAACGTTACGAATAACGCTCCAATGCGACGCTACCGTGGATCGCGCGTCTGTGATTCTGGATTACCCTAAGCTGGTTCAAATTCACGCGAGAGTCGAGCGATAATAATTTTCTCACGTTGTTGAGTATCAAAGACCTCTGGGATTCGTACGATTCGAATACCAACCGTGTTTGTACAGATTAATTATTAACAATCTCTCGAGGGAACTGGGTCGGTAGCTTTGCGCGAACTAAAAATTCACACGATCGCAAAATCGATTCTGTTATCGCGCCTTGACTTACGGGGGGAGCCGTTCAATTTAAAAAATTCTGATTTTCGCGCAATTTCGCAAGAAAAATAACTTTCTTTCTTCGCGGAAATTCACTTCGAAGGATCGAAGTAACGCGTAAAATAAATTTTTTACAAAACCGTGCATTTACGTGATGCACGCCTAATTATGATGTATAAAATTTGTAATTTGTAACTTGAAACTACAAAACATTTCTAGAGAATATTATGTGTGTATAATAATTATAAATTAAATTTATAGCACGTGTAATCTATTAGTGATACCCACAATTAATATATTGTCATCTAGTGACAATAATTTAATTTATTACAACTATGTATGATATTCCAATCTAGTTAAATATATTGAGTGTACAATTATTGTCGAATTATATCACAGATTGAAACTGTATTAACTTTTAAATAAAATAAAATTTTGTACAGTATCAAAAAATGATGTTACTCGTGGGTACCCCTAATAACACGTTGCATTTGTGTTGTTTTTATTGCAAGTGACAATATGTTAAAAGTGTGCATTTCAGAGATTTAATTACCCGTGGAAACAAAATTTAACGAGAAGAAATATTTCCATTTTATGAGTACCTTTCGAAAGGGAAAAGGCAGTGTACCTCCTTCGCATATTGCGAGGCTCCATTTAAAACCGTTGCGCGAAACTCCCCTTTTCCCAGGTAATTGTCCGTTTTCACAGTTTACGTTTCTTCTGCCTCGCAAAATGACCTATAGAAATCGATTAAAAACGAATAACCTTATTACGCTTTGTCGGCACCAATAAATCGATACAATGGCGCGTTTCCTGCAGAAGATACAGAAATAACGCGGAATTAATCGAAGAGAAAGAGAGAGAGAGAGAGAGAAGTAAGAAAGGAGGGTTGCAAAAAGCAGTAATGATCCAAGTCCTGTGAAAGAGAGTTGAGTAAAGTGGGCAAGAGGTCTGCGGTTATTATTAAGAAATATTAATGGCGCGCGGAGATGATGAAACACGGAGGATAGTAGAAAATTACTAATAACAAAAGTGCCACGAGATCCGGGAGTGAATCTTTATCGACTTTTTTGATAAATCTTTGCCTGTCTTTTATATACACGAATGATTTAGACTCGTCGGGGCTACTAATTTAAAAAAGCAGAAGTAAAAGTCGTCTGAATTGCCTTAAAGCGTGTCTGCGAGGTATTAAAACGTGAAATACTTTTATCACGTTTCGTACTTGATTCCATCCTCAAGTCAAGCGAGGAAATTTAATTAATTCTTCTGTATATAAGATTTTATTAATTTTCACTTTTTTATTTTTCTATGATTCGTATTAAAAATTCCTATTGAAAAAATAAAATGAAATAAAATAGAAAAGAGATTTTGTCAGGAATGATTTTTATTACCTCGATGTTTGAGTGTTTAAGTTTTCAAGTCTCAACATCGGCACGTTCATTCTAATCGATGCGTGAGGAGCAACAGATTCTCCAACCTGCAAGTTGCTCGAAGTTATACGAGAGTAAACGTTGGATCAATCGAGTCAGTGAACCAATCGTGCCAAAAGCAACTCACCTGTTTGGAACTTTGATTTCGGTATTGCACGTTTCAATGATTCTCTCTATCGAGCATGATACCAGAACGATTTATTATTTCGCAATAACCCGACGGTGCGTTTCTACAATGAAAATTTCGTAATATTTTGATGATTAATTTTTTTAAATAAAATGCGATTACAGTAGAGATTGATGTTAAGATATGATTTTTAAGATAATACAAATCATCAATTAGAAAAGAGAAAAGAGACCGTTATTGTTGCATCGTGCGATGCTACCGGTCGATGCATAAAATTCACGGAAGGCTTAATGTTTTTCTCGGTAATAAAAATTTGATTAGAAATTTTATTGTCAATGGCTTATCTTCCATTCAAACAAGTTTTATCGTCGCCAAGGTTTCATCTGCCACTCTCTGCTGAGAAAATCCATTTGCCATTTTATGTGACTCTACGTGCTCCTAACACCGATACTTTGATGTGCTTCGGTATATTGTTAATCAACATTTAACGCAGGTAGAAAAGGAGGAGGAGAGAGAAACAAAATTAAACGATCCTCACAAAGACCTTCTTAAACATTCACTTCTATATTTTCTAATAAAAATTCTTTACGATGAGATGAAAATGGCTCTGCGTAATTCAAATATAAAAATAGTTCTGTTGCATATAAATTTATCATGTTGTTGATACAAGTATCATGTTATAGACTATAACTTTTTCTATAATATTTATTGAATATTTATATTTTCTATGATAAAATAATTTATTCAATGCTTTTTTTAATTCTCCTAACTCCGTTTCATTCAGATATAAAAATAATTCTACTACATAGAAATTTATTTTTTTATATTATTGACACAAATTGTAAGGAACGCGTTTGACCTTGGGTCTATTACCCAGGGCTAATAAACGTATAAAAGTAAATGAGGGACATACCTGGATAGTACCGTTAGGCCCATAAAATGGTGTAGTTGCGAATATTACTTTGTGAAACTGTCCCAACGGTGTACCATTGGTCAAAAATAACTTACCTTCCCAGTCACGTGATCGGGAAGGACACAAAGACACTCGGCCTTATATAAGGTATGCACTGAGGTATGAGCCTTAATTTTCTTTTAGCTGAGACGTCGTCTACATCCTTGCGTGAGTATCTCCAAACAAATATCATTATTATACAAGTTAATCGATATATTCTTCTATAGTATTTATTCAATATTCTTTTCGATTCTAATTCCGTTTCATGTAATTGTTACATCTTTTTCGTAGCACTGATTTTCCAAATTTTCTTTCGCTTCCCGATGTGTAATTCAAGCTTAACAAACAGCAGATATGTAATTGCGAAAGATTTCTTTATGCAATTTTGGTTACATATCCTACTTCATTAAAAAGATTCTACTTACTAAAGTTCAACACGAATGTTAGTTGACCATAAATCTACAAACAGTACCTAATTTTTTATTACTTTTTGTTACTACTTTCTTAGTAATTCTTTCAATTCATATCTTGGTGCGAAATTTCTAAAAGGAATCTCTCCTTTGATACAAAATTTTCAAAAATCCCTACTTCTTCTATAAACTTCTTCGTCTCTTTTTGCTTGACTCGCGATCGAGAAGTGACACAAACTCCGTCATAAAATTTCTTCGAGCGAAACCCATCGTCAACTCTTGCATCGTTATCGTTAAAGTTGCGTCTCTTTCATCTGGTGACTGTCCAAGAAGTAGTATCGACCGCCATTGAACATCGTCCGAGTTAACAGCTCTGTAATTCCAAGTAGAGTGGTCTCTGCTCGTGCTGGCAATCGTTTAACGCGCCAAAAGAGAGAGAGAGAGAAAGAGAAAAGAAAAGAAAAACTGCACGGGACTTGTACGATTCGTCTCACTGAAAGGTTTAGAAGCAACTGTTCTGACTAGGAAATGAAGATGACTTTTTTGAAAATTTTATTGATATGCAAACATTTGAATCGATAGAAAACAAATTACGGGCGCGATCGCTCAGTACCAGACAACGCCATTCCTCCTCGAGGTCTACGCCCCACGCCCTCTCACGTGACCCAAATCAACCAATCGCTAATTTTCGTTGCATCAGCGTTGCACCTGAAGAGGCCCGATTTTTTGGGTTACCCCCGCTAAAGTTACTTTCAACGATAAAAAAAAATGAAACGGGTGTTTTGCGAAACGCCGATGATTCGTCGAAACGTCCCTCGGGAATCGGTTGTTTCGTATGAGAAATTAAGGTCATCGCAGGGGGACTCGGCCGTTAATTTCCTTCTTCTCCGGCGAGCGACGGAGCGTCGCGGCGCCTAGCGTCCCACACAAGCTCACGCACACATGTGTGACCTGGTTGCGCGTTGTGCTGCACTATCCCGAGCCGGTATACTTTGCGTTTGCGTTCCGCAAAAGGGGATGGAGGTTTATTGATCGCTTGTGGAGGAAACGATTCTGCGTCCCGCCGTTTCGTGATCACCATCGCGAAAACCATCGGTCGCTATATCACCTCGGCGACGCTATATCACCTTGTCATTTCCTTTTTCACGTTCTTTCATCCTTCTGCACGCGTGACCGGCGCGATCTGTTGCTGGCCGAACGACTTCGAGAAGAATCTAATTGGAAAGCGCGGATGAAAACGAGAATTTAATCTCTTAGCTGCGTGAATAACGAGTAATAACTCGTCGTCGTGAAGAGATGACAATTTTTCGTGTAACGACGACTATACTCGTTTTACGAAGAAAGTACAATTTGTGGCTTAAATTAAATTTTTCATGGAAAATAAAACATATTTGCGAATCTTGGACGTTTTGGAATATTTTGAGACTAGACTTGACCGAGTTCTTTTCAAATCATTTCTAAATATTTTCTTGTTATTAATATCAATTATTATTAATTAATTAATATCAATTACGTTGAACAATAAAATTCCTCAAAAAAAAAAGCTATTGTCATCTTCTTATAATTTAATTCAATTTCTTTCGTACTCTGCACGTACTCTGTGTTTGACGAGTATAATCGTCGTCGCGTCGTTCTAGCGTCACAACGTAGATACACACTTTTAAAGGCATCCCAGCTAAGAGGTAAACGAGAGGTCTCGTTCGAAATTTCTTGTTTGGCTTGTTAATTGGGAAGGATGAAGAGTTCACTAGTGTTCCATTCTATTTTCTTTTTTTTCCTGTTATTTTGAGTGTAATTTCATTTGAAAGGACCAAAATTAACCAGACCATCAACTGTCTTCGTTAATTATTAGTTCTTTAATTTTAGAAATGTTTGGATTTTAAAAGAAGCGACCTAGTTAACGCGATTATGTTAGTCTGGCCATTTCGAGAAATCGAGTTCTTCTTACCTCTTATTTCGTTTATTTTCTGAATTTCGTTGTATTCTTATCCTTTCAAAGGGTTTCTTTTTATCCCTGAATTTTCTTGCATTCTCTAATACTTACTATTTCTTTCTTCTCGAATCTATATAATTCCAAATTGGATATCACATTTCAATAAACGATAGCAAGACAAGATTGGTAGATTTCAAATATTTGGCTTTAGTATTCAATACAGTTTTATTTTTGTTTCTATTATCTATGAATAATACGTTCCACGCTGCTGCGAATAACGTGTACATCTAAAGAGAGAAAATATCAGAAGAGGCAGAAATGCGAAGAAAAAGTGAGGACAACGATATTAGATGCGGTGAGCATTGCGTCAAAGAGTTTCATCAAAAATGGCGAGGAGAACTTGAGGACTTTGCTCGAGATGCCTCTTTTAAGAGGGTACATCACTCTGACATTCAGTTTCGCGAAATTGAATTTTTCGCTGTCGTTAAAGTCTTTAAAAAAATCCTACGTTATATTTTTTGTGACAGATTCTAAGAGAAAGAATTCATCTCAAACCTTTCGTATTCTAAATTCAGCCACTTGCAACAAATAACTCCGTCATTTCGTGAAAATTTCTCTTCGAAGAGGTTTAAGGAACAAAGGGGAAAAGCGCAAGGCAAAAAAATCTCAACTTTTCACTTTTCGCTCGTAAAAATTTCAAACTTTGAACTGAATAAATTTAAATTCTCAACTCTGTCTCCCTTCTGATTGACTTGGGCTAGCTGATTTAAAAAAAAGAAAATCTCGTTCGTCCTATTTTCTGGCGAGTAAAATTTTCCATTGAGAGAAGAGGATCGAAAAAGCAAGGGGTGAAAATCTGAACTTTTTCACTTCGTACAGTCACTTATAAAAATTTAATGCTGCAAATTAGGTAAATTTAAATTCCCAACTCTTTGTCTCCCTTTTAAGTGACTCAGGCTACCTTGTCTCATTCGAATATCGAATATCGCGTTCGTTATATTTCCCTCCGAACAATGAAGAAGAAATAAATCAAATTAAGGAGAGATCTTGCCAGACCAACACGATGTAACGACGTTGGAGGTGATAGGCAAAATGTGTTAATTTTATAACACTCGAGAGGAGAGACGAAGGCGTATTTTTCGTATTCGGTATCGTCAGGTGCCAATTCGAACTGGTCGAGAGTCGAATTGAATTTCGTCAAGGGAAGTTACTCGACGGAGAAGTAAATGTTAAACGAGTTAAATCTAGGTTGGTTCTGGATTAGAGCCTGGCTAGAGTTTGGAAGACGGAGGCAAGGAAGTTGTATGGAGAAGTTACTTGTTGCGGCGCGTGTTCGGACTTGATGTAGTATATTCGCTGTTCCCGTTGATAGGCTGAATGTTTCGTTATGAGAAATTTCTGTTTATTCAGTCTCTTGTTGGAAACTGTTACACGTCGAGATTTGTCGAGGACGCGTAACTTTAATTAGTACAGTTGGACGAGAGGATGCACGGTGTCACTGATGTATTTATTGTTGGAGCAAAATTTGTCTTGAAGGGGTTAAATTCGAATTTTATTTCGACATACTGAAAAGAAAAATAGGAGTCAATCAGGATTTCATAAATCATATGTGATTCCATAATGAAATTATCTTTCTCATTATAATATACTTTTTATTCTAACATATATCTCTTTTTTAGTGGTTTTCTGTCATTTTTCTAAAATTATCTTCAAACGTATTCTGTAACAATTAGTCTCGTAAGAGTCAACATTATAAATACTATTTCTTCAAAATCTTGACTGAAATATCCCTAAGTTAATTTACAACTGATACTTGAAATAATCTTTCTCAGATTTTTCATTGAAAGTACATGGTTTACACGAGTAATTTTTTTTATGACGCGCAGAAAGCATTAATGAAACTTAATGATTATAAATATTCATAGAAATTACGCGATATATTTGCTGCAATTTTTCGTACTATTTCCCGCACGATTTTATGCGCTGCAAATTAAGAATCCGAGGGGTATTATAAAGAGGGATAGTTTTCCATTGTGAAGTCATCTCAAGGAAGAATGAGACGTCTCAACGCTGTCGAGCATTTGAAGACTTTTAATTCAAGCCCGGTACGTAACGTTTTAAATCGTATCTAAGGAGATATATACAGCACAGTTTCCTTCGGGTCTCTTCTCAACGATAATTGGAACGACATGGAAAACTGCAATTTTCTCCGAACGAA
>KQ435732.1:2843392-2854083 GCA_001276565.1 Melipona quadrifasciata | reverse complement strand
TTCAAAAAAGAAAAGGGGGGGGGGGGGGGGGGGGGGGGCGTAGGGCGCGCTCGCGGGTACAGCTACCGGAAGTTGCGTTTTCGCGCCTCGACAATGCGCCATTGTCGAATCTCTGTCAACGTGGAACACGGGGAAATTGCGTCTGGCTCCTTCGGCTAACTGGGAAATTGAACCCTCGCGAGGGCGAGGCTCGAAAATTTCGCGGGGGTCGGAACGCACGGAAGGAATTTCGCCCGAGTGCACTGTAGTCGAGATTCTCCGCCGTGAAGAGCACGCTCCGAGATGGAAGTTTGGGTAAGAAGATCGTGCTAGAAGATCGGGTGTTTGTTTTCGTTTCTCGTTGTTGGAGAAACACGCCGAGGAGAGCGCGCGTCGTTCCTTTTTTCTCTTTTTAATAGATTGATTTATCGGAGATGATTTAACGACGTATTTTTAGCGTATCGATTCTTTTGGTGCGGCGTGCTGTTGAATAGAGGCGATTTAAAATGGTGTTTACGCGTAGGGAATCGAAGAAGCGTTTCGTATTAATAAATGGGACGAAAGCACCGCACGAATATTTTATTCGTTAAGTGACTCTAGCGGAAGGTGTTTTTAAAAGTTTTACAAAACCCGTTGAATTTTTAAAAAGGAGCTTTTACCTAATGTGCATTTTTGTTTTTTAATATATACAATTTTTAAGATTTTTTACGTGCATATTGTTTTTCATATACTATTCCTTTGGAAGTATAATTTAGGCAGACTTGTAAATTTATTTCGCTCAAACTTAAACACGAAGTATTGTATTTGATATTATGTACGATGAAAGTCAATTACAAATAACTGTTATACATCCTCTTCTTGTTCTTCATCTCTAACGAAACAAATAACATACAATTTCTCCAGCGTCAACAAAAATCTCGTTTTTTATCAGCAATTTCATCCTGCATCGTTATCGATTTTTTTTTTCAAGAAGAAAAAGTTTCGAGAGGAAAAATACACACATATATATATATATCTGAGTCATACTTACGTAAAGGAACTTGGATCTCGAATGGAATTAATGGGATTATACGAATCAATATTGGGATAAAATATGAATATTCAATCCTTATCGCTTCGTTGATCCCTTAGCAACCACATCGAAAAAACTAGGTTGAATAATTTGAAGAAAAGACGGGGGAGTATGTTCGACGGTTCTGTCTACGGAATCTAACTTGTAAATCACGAAACAGAAAGGTTTCGCATTTAAAGAGGGTAGAAATAAATTACTTGAACCTAGCAGAACGTTTGATATTCATTTCGGGATAAACGACGAATGGCGGGTCGTCTACGAGAGTCGTTTCCCTACTAACACGCGATCCTCTATGCCTTCATTTACGGTCGTATCTGCGACTGCTCTCTTTGAGAACCATTGGTTTTCATTAACTGGAAAGCATCGATACGAATTTTCATAGGAGAAACGAAATGGGCATTAACGTACGTGTTTTATTGATAGTTTCACAGAGAGTTGGAATTTCCTTTTTTCTTTTTTTCCAGATACCGAACTCTGGCTGATTAACTTTCTAAAATGTAGATTGTTAGATTGGAATTAACTTCTTGAAACATAGGCACGGGGAGAGAAAATTGGGGACACATTGGTTTGGGCGCTTTACGGTTAAAAGGTGGACACTTTGACACGGAGATTTTGAGATTGGAAAAGTCTAACGTCCAAAATATCTGTTCTAAATTTATTTAAATTTCATTTCCATTTCGAAATTTCGAAAATACAAAATTGCGCAATTTACACGATTATCACGTTTTCGTTTACCTCATAAACAAAGGCAAGTTGAATTTTGACGAGAGCTACGCTCCGAACGTCCCTCCGCCCTAATGAAAAAAGAAAAGAAAAGAAAAGAGAGGAGAAGAGAAGAGTGAGGGAGAACTTACTTTCACGGAAGAAGATTATTTTCGCGCCGTTAGCAACTCTTTTACAAGGGCGGCTTTCTCGAAAGATATGTCGCGACGACGCGCAGTTTGCAAGAATCCTGGCTTACGTATATCCCGTGGATGTTGAAAGTGGAGAGCACTGTCGAAGGTCCATTAAAGGAGCCACACCGCCAGGGGACTTCCCGCAAAGAAACGAGGACACATTCTTCTCTCGGTTCGCGGGGAGAATTCCCTCGAACAGAGGAAAAATGTTCTCTCATTGCGTGACGATGCATCAAGCGGGACTTATTGCTGCCGCGTTGACGGTGCCCCGCGGAAATATTTGAATCGCGCGGATCACTTATGGAAATTCATTTACGGATATAACATAAATGTATAGACTGATTCACGAAACTATTTGAACACATACCTCGTGGTCTATAAAACGTTTTTTATTATCGAAATTTTGCGAAATTTCGTTTTTTCTTTTTTTTTTATTGAAATTTATTTACGAAATTTTATTATCACTGTGATGTAGTATGAGATGCAGTTATGTGGGTGAACATTTAGAAAGTTACAAAATATTTTTGTGATTCGCGTAACTTGCACACATAACTGAAATAACTTTAAATTATGCGAACGATTGTTTAATAGGCGTGTTGTATTCACGCTAGGATTGTAGATCAGAATTCACATCTCGTAATTTTCGTGTACATTTACCGATTGGTCTCAAATTTTATAAAAGGCGCGATAGTTACGTTTCATTACGATTTTGCATCATGAAACTTTTTTGTAATATATTCACGAAAAGCTTTCAATGTTAGGCGTTTGAATACGTCTCCCGCGAGCCAACCAGTTTCAAGTTGTAAAACCTGCGATCGGCCATGAAAAAGCGGGCAAAGTAGTTTCTCCCCTTTTCAATCAGCCAGATTTTCCACGTGGTTTTTAAATCTCTCTAAGCAGAAACTCCGCCCACCGATGTTTGTCGCTGAATTTGCATGTTGGATGCTGGAATTCGCAAATGGACAGATGTTGGACGCGTTCGTGGAAAGAACGAGCTCGATGGAAATTACAAATATTCAAAATACGGCGCCATTGAACGGTCCTCCGTACGGGCTGAAAACGTTGAAACACTAAGCCCGAATACTCGATTGACGATGAAATTCCTGGATCACGAGAATGTTTCTCCAAGAACGAAAAATATTCGTGTCACGTTCGACAACGAGTCGCGATAAGCTTTCACAAAATTGAAACGCGCGGCTAAAATCGAATTTTGAAAATTCCAGCTTTCACTGCTATTTTTTTTCCTCTCTCTTTTTTTTTACCGTATGACGTGTGACATTAATTAAAATTCTCGCAGATATCGCTTTTAATGTAACACGAGGAAAGTTTTGTACCCCATGTGTGTGGTAGCTGTGAACATTTTCCATTAGTTTTGTTGTATCGTATTGTTGAGACAACAAGGTTTTGAAACGTACATGTAACACGAATGCAGCATATGTGACGTGTACTTGTTTGAAACGCAAGGAAAGAAAATATAAAATCATGTCTTTTTCTAGTGAATGTGCATTTTCAAAATAAAATTTCCAGCTCTGCAAGTAAAACTTACTAATAATTAAAGTCATCGCACCACACGTTAATGTTAAGTAATTTCATATGATTATTGCATAGCAATTTTTCTACCATTGTTACATTGGTGTATTGAATTTTTTACAATTAAAATAACACGCTCTGGTTAACTTAGTGCTACAGTAAGTAAAGAAAAAATGTAAAAGACTTGAAACTACAGTGAAGAGCATAACTGATCGCATAATGATGAGAAATTATCGATATTTCGAAATTATTATAATTCTGTAAAAGAAAATCATACAACTTACACGTCACATTTTAGAGTGTGAAGCTTCTACTTCGACTGTCCTGAATTCGTTGCTTTCAAAGATTTCAATTTTTACACCAAGTAGTGGGAAAAAAAGCAAGAATACTTTTATTCTCGGGAATTGTTCTCCAAAAACGTTAAATGTCTTGATTCATCATGAAAATTGAAACTTTCTTTTTTTTACAACGATTCCTTAAATCTTGCTGTACGATTTTTTCTTTTCTGTTACCATGTTATTAAACTTTGAACATTAGCGTTAGACTATGAAACGTTAGGATTTCTTGACATTTTTTTTTAACCCCAATTTTAATCCAAAGTTCAACAAAATGACGAAAAACATTCGTACCGCTGATTTCAGAGGGAAAACTTCAATTTTCAAGACCACAATGGATTTAGTCGTAAATAAAATTTTTCGATATCTCTACATACGTGTGAAATATTACAATTTTTTCTTTTAAAGAAAACAATACTTTTTTATTTGCTAAATGATGTTAAAAAAAAGCGACCATCACAATAGAAATAGCGATGATAGAATTTTCTTAGAAAAGCTAAACATTATATATTTTGTATTTTGCGTGTAAACACTCGGTAAAATATTATTTACGTTAAAATTTCACATGTTTCTTCAGTTTTGTGCTCATCACTGTACAGTATAGAAAAATCTTTCTCTGTACCTTTGTATCTTTAATGAATATAGAGAGTGAATCACGCAATGCGAGTAAATATCTCCGTAACCACTGCAGAAATTGTAAGAATTCTTGTTACTGACTGGGGAGATATTGACTTCCAGCAAGTTACGCAACTGTTCTTTTATCAACGCAAAAGTTCCTTCAAAGAAACATCCAAGATGGAATTATTAATAAATTTATTTTCAATTTATTGTCGATTTTCGGAACAATTCTTCAGAATGGTAGAATATTATACAACTAAAATCTAAAAATGCTTGCACACAATACACGGTAGGAACCATAATTCCATATAACTCTGAATGAAAGTTTCTCGCATGAATATTTAATAGCAGTTTTGTTCAAACTTCATGATATCCTCGTATATATCCTCCCATATGTATCATGATACTCCCTTTTATACATATATATATTGTGCCACGGAGAAAATTTCCGATTTTCGAAATAAATTCCCCGCGATGGGAATTAACATGTTACAACTTTACAAATTCTTATAAAAGCGCGTAATACATTCCCCCCCCCCAAAAAAAGAAAAACACGCACCTTATATTTCGAAATTATTTGCTCAAATACGAACATTTACGCTGCCACACGTAAATTATAATCAAATAACGCAATAAGTCAAAAACAAAATATGGAACACATGCTTTCTTCGCAAAATATACTTCGTACGTGTATACATTTCTTTTTAAAGAAACGTTTTAAAGATAGATTGTAAAGATTTTTAAAACAACAAAAGACAAGAATGGTGAGAGTTAACCTTTATCGTTATCACAGCTGCTACTCGCCACGCTATTACGCCTCCGAGGCATCGAAAATTTGAAAGAATAAATATTAAAGAGAAATGGCAAAAGTTTTAAGAAAACAAAGTTCTCCCTATAATACGGAGTCCAATAATAACAATGGAGTTGGGCGAATAAGTGACAGCAATACGAAAGGTTATTTCGAAATATTAAACTTTTGCGTTTTTATTACGTCTATCGCAGCGAGAAGTTTCATATTTGCATTGTGTAAGTACACAATGCGGTTTTGTGTTTAGAAGCTTTAATGTGTCTTTTTAAGAAACGTTCAATTCTCGTAAGAAACGTTCTCATGAAATTAACATTACAAGTCAAAACAGATAGGGACAACAAAATATATGGAACATTAAATATATTTTTTTTATATTTCTAATGAACGACATATTATATATTTATTGTTATTAATTTACGTTAATTTATAATATATTTATTATTATTTAATTAATTACTTTAATTATTTACGATAAACCCTGGATCTCGTATTCTTAACCCCTTGCGCTGGCAACTGGTTCACGGACCATAACGAGTGACCAAACCGTGTACAATAATTCGTCACTTTCTTTTTGACCTCGTCAGTACGATATCACTGGATAAAAATTAGAAGTAATAAATTTATTATTTGTCTGGGTTATATTTAAATATACTTACAACTGAGAAAATATTGCAATATATTAGGATAAAAAATTCTCGACGTGCGTAGTATCATTTTTTTCATTTCAGCGCAAGAGGTTAACACGCAACGTGCAGTATTTTCTCTGGAGTATTGCTTGTTTGAGACTCGTGAAAAAGAATAAATTAGCGTGGAACGAACGAAACGTAAACGTTAATACGGGAAATATTTAAAAAATCTTTCTAACTTTTTCTAAGATTGCCGTTTCGTATTTGAAATGGATTGCTTGGGAAATTAATTTTTCAAATGCAATTGTCGCTCTGCACAGAAGGAAGAGAATTACGAAAAGTTACGAGTTGTTTGCACTATATTCGTTCCATCTTTCACACTTGTCAAATTTATTATTATCACGCGTTCTGTCGTATATTGTTCCAACAAACAATTCTAACAAATTCTCCTTCGCGCGTAAAATTTTTCCTATTGGATTGGATTGATGTATTGGATTGGTTCGACGCATTGATTAAATCGCAACGTTGATGTTTCACGTTGATTAAAAGTGCACCGCGAAAGCACCGGTGTCCCTCTTTCTCACGTTGCCTCTTTTCCACTTTGTGAAAAATTAACCGTGAAAATTGCTCTGTCCGACGCTTCTTCAATCGTGAAAGCAAATGTAACAACATTACGGTAGAAAGGGACGTCGTCGAAATCAATATTAAAAACGCTTTCTAACTTAATTTCTTTCAACCTGATTTCCCCACGGAATAATGATCGATACGTCGGTATTCTATTCACGCAATTTCTTTATCGGAGTTTCACAAAGAGGATAATTCTCTCTCTGTTTATTGAAGATTCTTCGAGACATAATTCGTAACTTGTATACTAATTACAATCTTAAGAGAACGTTTAATCTGGAAGGTTTTTCTACTAAAATTACATTTTTGAGGATATTAAGTGCAGTAGAAAATATTAATATTCATATTTGTGCATCAAGAAATATTAATTCAGGTGGTACATTTCAAAAATTTGAAAATAAAAAATACTTTAAATGTCTTGTCGGTTTTATTAACACACATACACATATATCAACGTATTACACGATTGTACATCAATTTGTTACGTTACTTGTATGTAATTGACGCACCGTTTACAAAATCTATCGATCACTTCGACTCGATTCTTCGAGAGAATTCCATACGTCTCGTTCGTAAAACACCGAGTCTACTTTGTAGAGCTTCGACACTCTTTACTCTGCGATGCACTTTGATAACTTCTCCGCTCGATCAAAACGTCGTAAATTCAATGACACAACGGCAGAATCGTAGAAGCGTGAGAAACTTGATCGAGAAATTTGATTGATTGGGTACAGGCAACGCGATGATTTTACTTTACCGTAATTCCATTCGAGGCTGCTCGGTGGCTGCTTCTCTCACGATCTGTATTTGTCAGCCGGACTTGTTGGCCCGTAAATTGGTCAGTTTCCGGCGCGCGTATCGAACCGAACGAAAGTCGGGCACACGTCAACCGAGAGAGAATGGCACGTCAGAATCGAACTAATTAGAAATTCTAACTTCAAACGTCGCCGATAAATCCCACCGACACCTATGACCGACACTTTTTAATTACGCGAAATATGCGTGCGAGACGGAGAATATGAATATTCATATTGTAACAACACGAAGCAGCGCATTAATTTGAATGTTCAACGACAATCGCGCGAGAAGCTACGATATACTTGTACACACGCAGCCACGAGGGTCGGACGAAAAAAGGAAATGAGGTGTAACGGAATAATTAAAAGTTCCTCACAATGGAGCCTCTGACCTACAACTTTCTGCTTTCGCGAGTTTTAAAGACAAAGAGAGAAAGAGAGGGGTGGGAGGGAGGGAGAGAGAGAGAGGGAGAGAATGGTGTTCTGAAAGAATTCATATTTCACCTTTGCCTCGCGCTAAACCTGAAAGGACTACTGTGTTTGTAGCAGCTTTGAATTAAGAAGACGTTCATCTCATCTCCTTTTTTCCATGTCGCCAAGCACCACGCTGTTCAGGATACGAGAGCAGAGAGAGAGAGAGAGAGAGAGAGAGAGAGAGAGAGAGAGTGGAAGAAGAGATCTTTCACAGGTTTCGACGACAACGTCCCACAGACTGTTTTGGTAAATTCATTGACAGAAAAGAAAAAAAAAAGAGAAAGAAAAAACGTAACGAAATTTAACGCGACGATTCTATCGCAGTGCATCCTGTGAACCCTGTGAGCGAACCCTGTTACAGCCTTTTAGAGCAACGAACGTATCTAAGCGATCGATAGAACCAACGAAACGTATACCGTGAGACGAGCTAGAAGTTAACACGCTAAATTCCCTCGGATCGGCGAAAATTCGTGTACACACGCTTTGGAAATACGTGGATCGTCGGAGCGTGTCGTTGTCTCCGCTGCTAACGATTATCACCGGCATCGAAAGAATCCTTCGCTTTTGTGTACAAAGAGCCTAGCGTGTGATCCGATGCATGTGATCGAACGCTATAGAAAGAGCAATAGAACACGTAGAGAAACTCTAGAAATTAGCGACTTTTATCTTCGCGAGATCGCGTTATTTTCTTCTTTTTTTCTTTTTTTTTTTGTATGCGATGTTGCTCGTCTCGGCAAGTGTCGTCTTCGAAATCCGAAATGTTAGAAATTCACTCTTTTTCGGGCTAAAATTCGGGCGTGGAAGAGAAGAAAGAGAGAGAGAGAGAGAGAGAGAGAGAGAGAGAGAGAGAGAGAGAGAAAGAACGAGCAAGAGACACGCGGTAAACACTCGTAGTCAGAGAAATAGAGAGAAAAAGAATGAGAGAGAGAGAGAATGAGAGAAAAAGAGAGAAAGAGAGTTGATAGAGGATTGACTGAGCAAAGGGTTGTGTTTCCGGTGTTGCAGGATGCACGCGGTTGGATTGCACTCGGCGCTGGCCATCAAGCGTCAGAGAAAACGCCGGGACGAGCAGCGTCGTGCCCGCGAGCGTCGTTATAGCGTGCAATCGGGCGAGAGCGGCCTGACGTCGCCGAGGGCTTCGACCGGTTCCTTGGACCATCAACCGAAGCATCATAAAGCCGGGCATTCGAGCCGCTCGGCCGGCCAGGGTATGTTGGACTCGAAGGTGGTCACGTCGGTGGGGATGCTTCACATCGGCGTGGTCTTCCTAGTGTTCGGCGCGTTCCTTCTGATGAGCGGCCTTCTGCCCGGGGATCTCGCCCAGTGGGGCACCAAAGCATCCGGCGGATGGTGGAACGAGCTGGTCGCCATAGGTTTGTTCGCCATCTTTGTCGGCATGTTCCTCATCATATTGAACAAGGTGATCGCGAAGAAGGAGGAGAACGATCTCGAGGAGTACGTGCAGAGGCAGTTGACCAGATCCAGGTCGGGGCACCGGCTGGAGAGGGACGCGGAGACCGGCGGGCTAACGACGAAACACGCTCGAAGGGCGAGGCAGATGCAGCAGCAGATGGCAGCTTCCAGCGCGTCCATAGAGACGGAAAACGAGAAAGTGTCCGGCTCGCCGCCTAGAAGCCCGCCGCCCGCTTACTCGCCGCCGCCGACGATGAACGGCGATCACCAAGCTGTTCAATCCGCCCTCTACCTCGAGCAGATCACCGAAGAGGAGATTATCAGCGATCGCGTGGAAACGTCGACTACCAACAGCCTGAGCCCCGGCTCGCCGAGCGAGACCAGGGAACTCTTGCAGAATCCTCGCTACTCGAAGCAGAACGGCAACCCTCAGCAGGTTCATCGGCCGCTTTACGTGTCTAGGATCTAGATAACCGAGGGAAGTTCGAAGCCCAAAGTTCTGGCTTAAAGTTGGAACGATCGCTTTACGGGGATCTCGTGGTGTACGTATATCGGGAACAAACTCGAGAGAGTCTAGAAGGAGAGTCTCTCTGGCACGGTGGCGACAATGATGAAAGGCGATGGCATGCGTTTTTTGTTTTGTTTCTTTTTTTCTTTTTCTTTCGATCATTTGGTATCGAGGAAGCTTCGAGCATGTTTCGATCGCGTGAGTAATGATAGCGGAATCTGTCAAGCGACGACGGAAGAAGGGAAATCTAGGAAAAAAAGATGGAATCCTGAAGTTTTGCTGGATTTTGACGAAACGTACGAGCCAATCTGATCTGTTCTTTTTCGAAGTTGTCGAGATATTTCATCGATCTCTCGTAGCAGTCTCACTGTCTCTTACATCTGATTCAACTTCCTCTCGTAAATTACCCAATAACGAGGGATATTCTTCGAAAAAAAGAAAAAAGAAGAAGGCTGATCGTTAAACGTTCGTAGAAACTTGATCAGTGGGACCAAGGTTTCGCGCTCGATCCACCCGAAACGAAACGCAACGCTGTTACATTCGCTGAACTACGCAACAAAGGACAGCCAAAACGAATTCATCAACGAAATTTATCGATCGATCGTCAAACAATTCCTGATAAACGAACTCCGCAGTTCAACTCTTGCACACGTTGAACCGAGGAGGAGGAGGAGAAGACAAGGAGGGGGGCAATCGAGCGTAAAACAAGCAACTAATCGAAAATGTTTGAATCGAGGTACAAGCCAACGAAACTGTGCAATCTACATAGTCGAAAATGCAATTTTCCTCACGCTAATTTCGATCCGATCCGAGCTGAGCTGCGCCCCTATCTCCTTGAAAGTTTCGTATTCTCGAGGAATCGAGTTTCACACAGTGCATTCACCGAGCGATCTGCCTGGGCGTCGAACGCAATTCTACTCCGAGCAATTTCCTGTCGGGAAGTCCAATGGGAACCGATATCGGACCGTGTGCAAGGGCCAAACCCTGTCTCTTTGTGTACGATCCGATCGT